>KZ308577.1:16362-83376 GCA_000376725.2 Ladona fulva | reverse complement strand
CAATTTCCAGGAGACCATTTTTCTTAAACAAAAGATATTGTCTACTTTGTGTCAAATTTTGCCTGAAAAAAGCGTCCGCCATTTTGTGACGTAATACCGCACAAATATTGACCAAGATCATCGAAATTTATAGACAATATAGGAAAAGTATCATGTTACCAGAATATTACGTTTTTTATTCCATTAAAATCCTTCCACAAGTCCACCATCTACTTAACTTATAAGATTTTCGAAGAAAAATTCAACCGGGCGTGTTTTTGGAAATTTAGTCATGTTTGATCCTCAGTAGCTACGTAACGGATGGGATATATGAGAAATGACTTACCATTCCATGATCAGCAATCTTTTGTCTATATATATGCAAAGTTTCAGGTCTGTATCTCAAAAAAAGCCATTTTGGACTTTTGTCCTGCTTTTTCCGATTTCAGCCCACTGTGCAGCGGGGATTAGGGTTCTCCGTGGTTGCGGCGTTATTATTCTTAATAAGTATTTCTGCAACTACCTTACCATCTTTAGGAGAGAAGAGAAGAAAAATGCAGCTTTCTTTTGGCATATTTCTTCTCTTCTCTCCTGAAGATGGTAAGGTAGTTGCAGAAATACATATTAAGAATAATAACGCCGCAACCACGGAGAACCCTAATCCCCGCTGGTTGGAATTTCTTAATGGTTGGCTTGCTTGCAACCTACGGCTTTTTCGAGCTTGGTTTCAAAACTTTAATGTATTAACTTAGCCATACTTCTTTTCTATATTGATATAAGAATTGCTGATAAATTGATCTACGTAGTTATCTAACTACGTAGCTATCTAACTACGTAGTTACTAACTACGTGGTTAAAAGAAGCATATTAGCTAGGCGTGTGATCTAAATTTAGATGACCTCGCTAAAAATACTTTTTAGAAACAGATTTGGTTACCAACTTGATTTTTCCAGTAAAATAAGATTCTATAGGACTCCGAAGTTTCAACTCGATTGGTTTATCGATTGCTGGCTTTTTTCACACTGACATACATCTTGTGAAGCGCATTAATAACCGTATGAGGATACAACTGTACCATATTTAGCTTGGCGTATGGGAAATCAATAAACGATTAAGCGAAAGACGCATCATTTTTTCGACAAGCATCCCGGCACTCACATATTTACTTAACTGCGCGCAATTTCTGCAGAGCCGACAATCCTGCTTAGACGTGCCCCATCGATGGGAGAGGAATAATGCGATAAATTAGCCGACCCATGGAGAAGTAAAGTAACTGTGAGTAGATAAGTAAGGACGTATCGTTAACTTGAGAGCCGAGCATTTACTTTTACAAGACCGAATGACGGCGGACATTTAGGTCATCGTCTGTGATTATTCGAGCAGCTCAGTGATAGCCGCAAAGAACGCGGCCAAGGGGAGAGAGAGAGAGAGGGAGAGAGAGAGAGGGAGAGAGTAAATGAAAATGAGAAAAGAAGAAGCGGTGGACTTATGAAAGAGGAAGGATGGACAAGTGGAGTGGATGAGAAGGGAATTGGAGTTTTCGAGAGCAGACCAGAGCAACCGCACCGATTGGCTCCCCATCTACCGTGAACCTCATAAAGGCTAGATACCGGACAATTTTCTCGTCTCTAGTCTGGCTCTCTCCCACGCCATCGACAAATAAATGGCGCAAAGCGCATTGCACAAACTTTCTGGTAAACAAATCGTCTCGATATATCATGTGTGTTCTCCGTAACAGTTTGAACGCAGCTCTCTGGCTTTTCTACTTACTATGAAATTGCTAACATCCGTAATTTATTGGGTGAATCAGAATTCAGCCTACGATTCTCCCTTAACTTTATAGAAACTATTTAGGTCGCCATGAAGGTTGAACCTCATTTCAATACGATTCATATTTAACGAAAATTAAACAAAGTTCCTTGTTTAACACCTCCTTTAATAATACGCATATTAATTTTAATTTAATAGGAAGTCTTCTTAAGGATCCCTACGTAGCAGATGTTATCCTAGGTGAAATGTTCTACGCTTACGCTTTGAGGTAAAATTTGAGCGTAAGAGCGCTTTGAGGTAAAATTTGAGTATAGCATTAAAATTGCGTTATTTGAGGTTACGTTTCTTCGTTTAATAAATCTTTTATTACGAAATCTTAGATGTAATTTCCAATGCATCGACCAAAACACGAATGATGGGCGATAAATGTACATGAGGCATTTCACATAAATACCGAAATGTATATTACAGTGATCATATCATTGATATCATATCATACCATCATATCAAACTATTTGAAGAGCCTTCGAAAAACAGATTGAGTTAAGCATCGCATATATATGCAAATGTTTAAAAAAAAAAAGGTTAAGCAGAGAATAATAGAAATAATAGAATCATCAATTTGGAATGGCCAGACTCGAAAATTAATTTCTTTTTCCTCTGCAATCCTTTTTATTGATCTAAGTTCGTTCAGAGGAGAGCTGACCATTTAGAATCTCCAATCAATTCACTCGCATGTTTCTTTCGCCATAAACGGCGTGCACTCGGACGCCCTATTTAGAAGATCCTCCACGCAGTGGGAAGGAGGGAGAAACTTGTGGTCAATAGACTTAAGGAAAAAAGGCTACCGGTGAATGGTTGATCTGCAGCTCCTTTAACTTTCATAGCGGAGAGCGAGAAAAGTTAGAATTATTTATCTATGACTTAATTTGCGTGTACCTGATGCAATCAACCAGCAAAAATGTGCATTCTGAGATCAGATAAAAGCAACAGAAGCCCCCCGGATGGCTAATGGGTAGTTCGTTCGTCTTTGGTGAAAATGGACAGAATTGAAATAGATAACAGTATAAGATTTTGCTTGATTTTTGAAAGAACCGCAATATTAGCAACAATTACAAGCTTAGAAGGTAAAAATATACCGGAGAGCCGGTTTTATATCTTCATCGGACCGCATTCTGGCCCTGTAAGCTAGGCAACCAAGTTGTGGAAGATTACATTTAATCTGAACCCCATCGAATAAAGTATGTATCTGAATTTCAACCTCAAACAACCAAACATACATGCCACAATCTGATAAAAGCTCAATTCCTGAAATCACAATCATATCCGAGCAAAACGGATAATCTTCAAAAAACAGCGTAAATCAAGCGACGCGTGAAACAAAAACCCGGAATCGATAGCGGTCGAAGGTCCCAATAAATCTGTGAAAGGCGACAAATCATCCCGATCAACGACAAGGGAAAATCAAAACCTCTCGGGGGAGGCGAGAAAATCAGTGTCGCTTCTCTCACCGCTCCATCCCAGTTTCCGTGAGAAAGGAATTTGAGAACGAGCTTCGCTTAAAAATAATTGGCGACCTTTTAAACCCGCCCCAGTCCCAATATTTTCTTCTCCTCAACGGCTTGACTTCCCGGAGAGATAAGTGGTTTCGACTTCGCCCATTATTTACTTTCAATCAACAGAGATGGGGATTAGGGGTCCCCCGCTTGCTACCCAATTCCTCTCTCTCTCTCTCTCTCTCTCTCTTAGGAACATCACCCGCACCTCCTCCCATTTTCCCCATTTACTACGCCCAATCAAACTCCTCCAACCCCTTCACGCAAACCCCGTGGGATATAGGAAAAATACTGGGATCACAAAATCTCCCGGTAGATGCGCAGGAATCTCCTTTCTATCCTAAAGTCTATATTTCCTATAAACTCGCTTGCCAAGGCTCATCTCGAAGGGCATCAAACCGTAGTATTTTTCCCGGTTTTTGCTCCGGTACATACAATGAAGAAACAAATTTTCAGTTCAGTTCCGGTTTCGGCTCAGTACCGGTTTCACTCCGCTCCAATTCGAACAGTTTTTTTCCGCTCCGACCACTGCCATATTATATCCTTCTAAGTGTTTGTTTCATTAATTCTAGCTTATTTTATATATATTACATAACACTAAATGTTAGATTTAACTGATAATAATTAGCTGCAAGTCGAAGTTACACATTATACTTTCATAAAATGTGCATTGCTGTGCCGTGAATGTGCAATGTGCATGCATTAAAATGTGCATGCATTAAAATGTGCATGAATTAAAATATGCATGTATTAAAATGTGCATGCATTAAAATGTGAATACATTAAAATGTGTGCACGTGATAATCCGGACAGAATTAGTAACAGTTTTTGGTTTCGGCTCGGGTTGAAGGATTTCATTTCTCTCGGCTCGGGTTCGGTTTTCACCCCAGCAAAAATAATGTTTTCTCCGAATCGGTTCCTGCTCGATGCCCTACCCTATCTCTTTTCCATTACATTTTAATACGCCTTCACAAGTTTACATCTCTTTGACGCTGTCTTTAGTGCTGCCGTTAATTTAAATAAGTGCTGGGTAAACCCTAAAAAGAGTTGAAAACGGGGAAAATTAAATATTAATGGACTAAATAATTCGCTAAATACCCAAAAATCTCTTTAATAATCTTTTCGTGTAGGAATCATCTTTAATAATGTTCTTATATAGGAATCAACTTTAATTTTACAAACTGATGTCCTCTATAGGAACAAAAGAAAAATAACAGTAGCTTTTATTCGAATGAAAGCTTCTCGTGTCTCCAACCAGTTTGTTTCTTCGACTTGAATCGAAGTTTCAACTCGTTTCTCTGGAGTCACCTCCAGGATAAAGACTTAAGGACAACGAAGACTTCATTTTGAAGATGACTTCAGAGAAAGGAGTCGAAACGCCGATTCTAATCAAAGAAACAATCCGGTTGGAGACCCACCTTTATCCGAAAAATTCACCAGGAAAGACCTAGACCTTAATGATTTACTGCAAGAACATATCCGTTGCAAAAGTTTCTTCTACTTTGTGACCCTTCTAGAAACGATCTCTTTCAATGTTCCATAAAGGAGACAAAGGGGAAAATAAACAAGACGTCAAACTTAACGCTAGATATCATAAAAAACGCTAAAGTAGTGCTATCGTTCTTTCGAAGTTAAGAAGGCGCTAGACAAACCTAAAAGGCGCTAAATTTAGCGCTCCAACGGTAACACTGTCCCATCTCCTCCCACACATATCCCGATTGCCTCTCTTCCCACTCATTTAGTCGTCCTTCTCCAATGTCTCCACCCACGACCAATCGCCTCTATTCCTGAGCGCTCGATAGCTCTTTCACACCGCGACGAGCTTGTCCCTTCGCTCGAGAGCGGAAATTATTGCTCCTTAGCCCGGTAAATGACTTTAAATGCTGCCTCATTAGTCCCGACGTTTCGTGTCCAATCGGCGTCGATGACCTGTTGGGGGAGTGCAGGAGATGGATGCAGAGGAAGAAAACGCGGATTACTTCCGCCTAATAAATTCGCATGAGGTGGTCGGACGAATGTTAGGGATGGCCGTAATAAATCTTCCAACGGTAGCTATCGCAGAAAGGAATATATTTTCAGTTGAGACTTTCTCTGGCAGAAGAAACTAATTATTTACCGAGATTAGAGATAACCTGGATGGAACTTTAGCACATTGAATGGTGAACGTTTTTGTATAAAATATGGCAATCTCCTTTGTGGAGGTTAGCAGTGCTTCGCCAACATGATATTGTAACTTATCGGTGTGATTATCATTTCTTTTCAGCAGTGCTACAGTCTCGCTAAAAGAAATCTAATTATTTCAAGGGTTTATAAGCACTAAACTGGAATACTAGGGATGAATAATGAAATAGTAATTCGCTTCATTTATTCAGTTGCCTAATTATTAATTAGCTAGTACTGTAGAAGATAGCACAAGAACAGGAAATGAGGTTCCTTGATTTTCAGCTGTATTTTGAAGACAAAAATTTTATTGAACCAAGTTCATTTCAGCTAAATAAAACGAATATTTAATTTAAACTAACGGAACTGAAGTAAATTTCACATCTGTGAGAAGTTTTAGGCTATCAGTTCAATTCTACAGATTATCTTGAGTAATGTTTGATTCTCCAAAATTATTGACAGTTAAAGCTTAAAATTACGTCATTGAACGACTCCAATTTCGATGATAGTTCGTTCTGATTCCGCATCCGAATAATGATAAAATTTTCATTGAAATTCAAAGACGTGAACGAGCTTCTTCTATAACCGAATTGAATGCAAACAATTATATCTCACAGTTTGAAATAAGGGTCATAAGAGAAACAAAAACGCAGAATTATGATATATCAGACACTTATGAAAGAACATACAAAAATAAAAAGTAACTAGTAAACATGACTTGTGAGAATTTTAACCCAAGGATATTTCTGTTACATTATCTTTTTTTTTAACAAATACTTTTCTCTATTCCTCAAGGCAAAGCACTGAAAGCTGATTTGCACTTGTCCAAAAAGTGCGGAAATAATTACCGAACCGGACACTTTATCAACCGAAGACAGGAATAGAGGGAAATACAAAATGCTAGATAAATGTATGGTTTCATTAAATGAAACTCTGTGAGTTGTAAAATTTACAATAATTTGATACTTCTGCTTTATAATATCGAGCACAAACCTTAAATTTAAGATTAAAATATCTACTAGAACTTGTTTTCACCTTCATACTTTAAACTCCAATTTCAAACCTTTAAAATTGTGTGCATGTATTTCAAAAGGTCCTCCGACATTGGAGGTAATTTCGAAAACATAGGCCCCCTCGGGAATCAAACCCACCCTCCCACCGAAGGTGAACGCGGTACCAACTTGGCTATCCGGAAATCGAAGTAAAATTGTGACAAAACGCGATTGAAAACTGACATTTTCCTATCGATTGACTGTACTACAAGCAGAAAGCTTGGTTTGTAAGTTATGATTTCACATATAGATGTAGAAATCTCAGTACAACTCATCCAAATGACACATGACGTAAAAAGCGAAAGAAAATCAAATATATTGACCATCATCTTAAGTATTCCGAAAATACATTTTTTTTTAAAGAGGAATACAACGCATTACTTGAGATTGTTATGCATGTTCTACCGATTGATCTAGCTCGACCCACAGCTGATTTTGAAAGAACATTTCCCGAATTCAAGATTACATGTATTAGAAATATATCTAGAAAGCTGTGATTTGAGTCGTGCGGATTAAAATTTCTAATACCGTTTCAGGTCTTATGAAATATGCAATGATAAATAAGGTAAAACTGCATACAAATGTATTAAGCTCGATGGAAAAATTATTTCTTCGAATATCCCAATACCACGAATCCAGTTAACGAGAAACATTCCCTTATAATACTCGATACCGATATTTTACAGAGGAATTTTCCCAGATTCCTCCACGAACATAAATCCATCTCAATCACTCTCTCATGACCCCTCAAAAGCATTTCCTTTTGTCCAGATTCGGGCTTTGTGTTTTGTTCGCTCTGACGGCGCCGCGAATTTCCGCTCGATACTGACGTCCTCGGTTGGAAATGGCGGCGAGGATGTATAATGACGACGCCTGGGATCTGAGTAATACTCAATCCCCTTTCTTTGAGCTCCCCTTCCCATCTTCCTCTATATATGTATCTAGCCCATTCCCTAACGCTTTCCACAGCGCTTTCTTTCCCGTAAAGTCATTTTCATTGAAACAGTTTTCAATTAAACATTTAATTTACCAAAAAAAGATACACTCACTCCAGGAAATCTTACGATGCAAAACGCTCCTGTAAATTATTTTCATATTTATATAAGCAAAAGGCTATGCTTGAAGAGTTTTCATTCGCTACATTTTTATTTTCCTTAAATTCCATGAATTTTATTCGGCTCCCTGCACTTTGATTTTTTTTATTTGCAAGAGTCATATTTCATCCAGAATTTCGAACCCCCTTCCAAATCCATAATTAAGAAAATACTTCTATGATATCAAAAAGATAAACAATCATTTATACAGAATGAAATTTAGACGTTCTAAGGTATGGTTTTTGCATATTTATTTCCGGATACGGATTTACATCTACGGATCTTGTCTGAATGCAATAAACTATGTAACGAGGCAATAGGTATACTATGATTAATAAGAAGTAAAAATGTACACTTTGAGACGTTACTAGCAGTGCGCTGCTCAACTGCTTAGAAAGAATGGAGTACCATATTACTTATAAGAAACTCTCGAAAGGATACATAAACTGGATGGATTATAGATAAATTAATAAAACATACAGGTGTAACTTACTATTCGTCAATATATTGTCAACCTAATCTGAGGTCTAACTACCAGGTTAAATGTAATAATTTCTACCTGGTTCCAAAATTCTCTAACAAGTCACAGAGAAAAATAATTAATTAATTCTAGCAATATTTGGTGGAACTTTTCCAAACTTGGTACTATAATAACAATTTTATATCTGAAGATGAGGTAGAGCCCTCGAAAACGGTCATGTTTTTCAAATATATTTTTTGTGGACGTAGAGTTTGTTTTCATCAAACCAATAACAAAAGGAAAATTAAGAGACAATACATAAGGGCGAATAATTTAAAAGAAGGCCGACAAAACAGAGGAGTCTGCAGAAATATGTTTCCACACATTGGTGTGGTAATATAATGCAATATTGAGAGACCCAGCCTGAAAGAGTGATATTTATCAATTTTGAGCGATATTTCCGCAAATAATGATCTTTTTACATTTTTCGTCTGGTGCTGCTACATTTGGAATCGCACTGATGAATCGTAAAATTTGAAATATCTTCTCCGGTCATCTGATTTCATCCCCGTGTTAAACATCGCTCAAAGTCTCCGTCGCTTTTCACAGTTTTATGGTTCGCTCGCAGACCAATAAAATTTTATGGGAGTTTATGATGGATAAACTCTCACGCAGCAATCTCGCTAATCCCTCCACGATACGTAGCAAATAAATGCTTTCGAGCAATAAATTATAACTCACTTCTTAACCAGATGATAATCTTTCCAAATTCTCATAAATAAAATTTTGATATCCTATGATAAAGGTTCACGCATATAAACAAGACAATCCTGAAAAAATTCCAAATTTTCGCCTCCATAATAAACATTCATATTAATATTAAGAAATGATATTCGAATGTCTGCATATGGGTTATAAACCTCTATCTCGGAGATATTTTTAAAACAGCGATTCATAGAGGCAGTAAAACAAGGGATTTTGAAAAGAGAGATTGAAAAAAAGGAATGTGATAGGAACTGAAATAATTCCAATTTACCAAGAAGCAAATCAAAAACTGTAAGAAAGGCGCATAAAGTTTCAATTATTTTCAGTGAAGAAAAATAATTCGAGTGGAGAAAGGAGAGATTGAGATGTAGAAAAGAAGAGTATTGCGCCTTTGCAACATGAGAACCCACCACAATATAATCTGGAAAATATATTTGCTCAAGCTAGCAAAGTATGTTCATCCAAAATATTTCGGTTACTTAATTGGAAAAATCTCCTGATCTGCCAGACATAATGTACTATTTTGACCAATCACGACTTCATAACATGCGAGGGAATTTTCACTGGAAAGTGCTGAAGTGGTGAGCGGAATGTAATTGACCTGACAAAAATATCTGAAATAATTACTGTGGAGGCACAAGGAACTCTAATGCGCAGAGAATGTGGAATGCGCAATTACACTGAAGAGGAATTGAGACGTGGGGGAAACATGAATGAAATGATGACCCAAATCCTTGCCTGAAACCCTTTCCCGAATGTGGATTCTCCTAAATCAGAATTTGTCCAGCGCCACTTGCCTTACACAAAAAGCATTCCCTTAAAAGTGAAGGATTGAGTGGCATGATAGTTTAGTGGTTAAAATGGCTCCCCGAAAAGTAGGAGACCTGAGTTCGAGTCCAGTCCTGTCTGTTTTCACATCTTTATCCTTGGGTTTTAAGGCACACACCTCTATCTGCAGAGATAAACACCTATTATTTCCCTTGTATGTTTCCTTTGGGAGGAATTCTTCGTAATATCGCTTGGTCAGGCGGCTGCCTGGTGGCGGCGGTGGTTGGTGCCACTAAGTGGAGCGCCACCTACCTTACTCGCAAAACATTCCCTCGACAGTGTGGAAACGATGAGGCGTGGTACTTCAATTATTCAGATTAACTGTGTAGAAAGAGGGAGATCTGGGTTCGAATCCCAGTCATCTCCCCATTTTTCACATATATTTATCCTTGCCAAGGGCTTTCCCGGGACAAGCACATAACATCATACAAACATTATCATGAAACCTTTCCGATTTCCTTCTGCACATTTTTCACCACGTTCTCTTTCCGGATAGAAAAACGTTTTACGCTGCTGTCTAAAGGTTTATTTCCTCTTTCATCGTAAGTTGAAGAAAGTGAAAATGTGATTGCGATCGCGAGACATTCGAAAAGAAACGCGCGACTTCAAGAGGTTCTGTAAGGAATGACTAAAAAGCTAAGTGGGTGGAGACGGGAAGACTATTCCAAGGAAAAAAAAGAATGGAAGCGGACTCACGCTAAAGATTCACGACTCTTCCATCAGAAAAAAAATGTCGCGAAAATTGTTTACGACAAGTCTTTCCCACTTCCCTTCCATTACGTTTTTCTGGATTCCAACGAAAATCTTTCCGCTGAAATCGTTAAGAATACATTCTGCGTTTACAAAGAGCAGCAAAACTCATTCATTCTTCATTTTTTTCTTTTTATACTATGCTGTCACGAAGAACGTACATGGTATTGTGCACTCTGATTCTGAATGATTCAGAATGTAAATATCTTGAGTATTTGACATGTACGAGTATAAATTTAAGAGAACATTTCTTCGTTAACTGGAGAGAAATATGTTAGGAAGAAATAGAAATTGAGAAATTGTTAGGAAGAGACAGGAGATATGTTCTTGTGTAATATAACAAAGCTCCAGAACGAAAAATTGTAAGAAATTATATAACATATAGTGTCTAAATATCCTAACCGAAGTAAATGATGAGAATTAATGCCTAGGAACTAGAACATTGCTTTAAGAGTGTTAAAAACAACTTGGATAGCTCTTTAAAATATTTTATCACCCAGAAATACACAACGGAAATTGCCCTTTTACGGTCAATTTTCATCGTTAATATTTTTTTAAATTGATTCCGACATCCAAACTACTTGCTTTAAAAATTTACACAAACCCTGAGGTAGTTATCAATATTTTTGTCTCCGACTTAAACCAAATCAATCCCAAAAAGTATCACGCAGCAAAAACATTTCAATCGACGTTTTAATCAAAATTCATTGTTCATACATTTCCATTTCGTTGAAAATTAATTTCAAAATTTAAAATTCTACAAGTTGATCAAGCTTAGAACAAAGGAATTTGAGCAATGATTGTTTATTTCATAGAAAACCCGCACATTAAAGCATATATCTGTTATAAATATTTTTTCCATTTAATTATAGCACGATTTGACAAGTAATTACTAAGGGAATGAAAACGCTAAATCTAAAACTAATCAAATAATCATTTAGACTGAGTGCGCTGAATGCTTAAATGATTCATTGATATTACTGATTGTGAGATATTGATATGTACCAAGTTATATTTCATATATCTCTAAATGCCTGCATTATAACCAATGAGCATACATTATAGCTAATAATTATTTATGATATGATATGATTATATTTTTGTTATGTTCTTATACATTATGAAGAATTTGGTTTTGGCATAAATTTCACCATTAGATGCCCTTTCCTCCGACAACATGTAATCGAAATTTGGGCTTCCTCGGACTGGAACCCAAGACGTCAACCAGCGACTATAAGCTATTTATTAGCTCTACATCTACAACCACACCTACATAAATACCCTGTAATTCGCCTTTCGGTGTGTGGTAAGAGTGTAAATACCAAGCGTTCGAGTTACCTCATTAATTTATTGTTGTCGCGTATTGTTTGCGTAAAGAACGAGTCTTGAAGACGACTCGTCCTCGCATCTATTTCTCTTATTTTAGGCTCATTGTCGGATTGACCAAAGTAGCAGAAGGGGGTAATACTGATTATGTCTTCCTCAAATTCACTTTTCATGAATTTATCAAGCAATCGCTGCCTAGCTTCTAATTCCTTTATATAGAGGATTCTCAACCTACGTCTGAGAGCATTTTCGTAATTTTTGCTTTTTTATCGTAGCATTTTTTTAACAAATCGCATCTCCTGGCACTGCACTTTCTCGAGTTCGAGGGTACATGTTTCATCCGCTGAATCCCATATACTCGCCGCATATGCCAGACGGAGCCTTACCAACGTCGCACAAGTAACATCGCTCTCTAATCTTTACATAGTATTTACCAACAATGCGCTTCTTAAAACGAACTTTTTCGTACCTTTACAGCAAGTGTTTGGATATCTAAGCTACAGTTTCAATTGTTTGTAAGAGTGATTCCGAGATATTCACCAGAGTCGACTACATTTATATGCACTTCACTAATTTTGCACTGGTAATCCTGACGCAACCGTTTCCTTTCAAAGTAAATAATTACAGAGCTGCTAATCACCTTAAGATCTAGTTGCCATTTTCGCATCACTTTTGAATACATCTGAACTAATTCTTTTGATTTAGTGATGCGATCCCCAACTTTTGATATTTCTCAGCATATATTCCTCTCTCTATTGTTCCCAGTAGCTCAAACATAATATTTCATTATAATGGAAATAGTCAATGACACTTTCAAAATACTCTAGGAAAAGGCATAAATAGGGGCTCATATAAGTCTCACAAAATGCAGAGAAGGAAATAGGATTTTCCAGTTGTAAATTCAAATAGCTGTTTTCGGAGGAAGAAATATCTGAGAAAAATGCATCCGGCAAGCTTGAGTTTTTATGAGACTTTCTGAATGCCTTGCGTTTTTTTAGATAGAGCCGAACATCAGGCGACTCTCTAAGTAACTTTCACTACCCAGTAAATTAAATCTATTTGGAGTATATTTTTACAGCAATAACGGAAACTGATTTCTGACATCAAATCAATCAAAAAAATAACGATTTCTATTTTCATATTCTCTAAATCTATTTGGTACTGTTGAGAGATTAGCCACCGCATTGAATAACTCGTTACAATTTTCTATAGTGAAAATTAAATGATAATTGACTGCCAAAAATATTATCTTACGAGTGAAATGTAATCTCCTTCTAATCTCTCTAAACGTTTAAGTAACCACTTTCAACGGTATCAGTTACATTATGGAATCCTTCGGCGGGTCATGTAGTGGTATTAGTATTGTTAAAAGTGTTTCGACAGCTGAGGTCATTTCGCATGTGAGCCCCCACCGGGAATCGTACCCGGGACCGCTTTCACCGAAGTCGAACGCGTTGCCCACTTGGCTAACTGGAAACCCGCGGGTCATGTAGCTTGAGAGCTATAATCCGTAACATAATTTACTTATCTATAGTTTTAATTCAACTTCTCCAGGAATTAAATTGAAAAAAAATTAAAGATAATTCCACAGGATTTAAGATATTCGGTCATGAAAAATATCACATTTAGCTTCCAAGGTCCATCTTCAACTGCGTTCACAAGACATAAATACAGTTCGCGAAGAAAATACAGCTTGTGCTTTAATTGAAGTTGAAGATTACTTCCATAATTTCAATCTCGCAAACTGTAGGGAACCTTATCAAAATGAGATCACGAAGCCGCGTGATAAATTGCACAATTAAAGGAGCAAAGTAACTACTGACCAATGAAACCGAATCTGCTTATTACGTTCCTCATATAAACTATAACAGGGATAAATCTTGAAGTATTTCACATGTTTGAAACCAAAGCCATCGGCGTCTTCTAATACGAATGGAAAAAGAACGAAATAAAACAGCCGAAAGACAAGAATGGAGAAAGGAAAACACCCCATATTCTCCCCATGGGGTTTGAAATCAATATTTCCATTATCTGGTTAATCTCGTTTCCGCAGACCTGGTCGGAGAAATAACAAGAGGGCCATAGGGAGGGTTAAGTGAAATAAGTGTGGGAGGTTGGCCAGCAACGGAAATAAAACGGAAAACCTCACCAAATATGAGGCGAAAACGTAAATAATGGGAGATTTACGAGACCATAGAGTATTAGAAAGATCAGGCGGTAGAGTCAAGGTAAAATATTAGGACGGAGAAAGAAAGAGATTATGAAAAAGGGATCTTTTCGAATGAGTATAATGGAGCAAACAAGGATAACGTATTCTATGATCACCGATGTAGAATTGGAAATTATATTGCAGATTTACAGTGCAACTGCAATAACTTTTCAGAATAAATGAGGTTTAATGAAAGCTGATAGGCGTTTCCACGTGTTTTGCAATTGAAACGTTAATAAAGTAAAATTAACACCCACGGTTGCATATAATCATGCATATATTTTGCTGACAGTTTGGTATCTTTATATGTAATTTATAAAATATTTTCGAACTGTGCCAATAATCGAATGGTAATTTGATTTGAGTAGTAAGAATGAAACTGCCGAAATATTTCGTCTAATTTAAATATGAAAATATATTTGGTGTTAGGAAGAAGTATTCCACCTACATTTGTATTTTGCTTCCATAACTATCGTAAAGGCATTGTAATCGTAATAAAGTCAAGACATTAACTATTGCTAGAAAATAACTTGAATCTGAAGAATTTTCCCGGAGTTAACAATAGTTCACGAAGTCTATAATACCTTAGTGATTGACCTGATAAAGAATCGCACGCATCTCGAAAATCTAGGTGACTTCATAAGGAAAATTACTTTAAGTTTCCTCATGAAGCACGCAAAAAAACTTAACTGCCATTTCAACAAGATTCCAAGTTCAACTTCACGTACCGAGCCTCTGAAGGCTTAAAAACTACTCTCAGATAACTCACTCAATTCTCAACTCAATTCTCCGATTCCTTAAAAGCATCAAATCATAGAAGCCTCATTCTCAAATACACTTAAATCGAGATATAAACTTCAGAATCGCTTTCAAATACAGTGATAACTCTTCTATAACGTTGATTCACTTCATATTGACATTAAAATCGAATGAAGTCATCCAGTTTGCGGTAGAATACAAAAAATACGTAGACTACGCCGTCATTCTATATATTCTCGGTATATTGATGATATTGACGAAAAGGGAAAATTCCTCTCTAGATCATTTTAGTTGAATTGTTTGCAACTTTATATTTTCAGCATAAAGTTCTTCAAATATTTTGGATGTTATCTCAATGTTTGTGTTTGATTAGCGATCCATAAACAATGTTTACATATTCTGCTCTTCGAAAACAAATCAATGAGAAACTGTAAGGAAAGCAAAAAACTATTCAATTATTTCTTTTGAAACCCCGTTAAAACTTTAGATACCACGATTACATAAGGAAATTCGACCGTTATTACTTCATACTTTTAAATGTTTGAAAACTGAATGATGAACAAGTAATACCTATCTATATGTTTACCAGGATGATTTCGAACAACTGGAGAATGTCCATAGTTAAATCAATCAATAATTTGTTTTAACGCAAAATAACTTCGTTTTATAATTTTAAGAATTTACATCAACATCGATATTTACAGCCCACTGAGCTTATTTATATTATTTCTATAAAATCTTTTATACCAATTGTTTGTGAATGATGTACCACAAAGAAATTTACCCTGGTCTAAAAAACTCATTCTACACGAAGATTTTCATTTTTGTTCTCGACTATTTTGATTACATTTTTCATACGCAATACCTTAATTTGCGAATACATTTTTCTGAGTACATTTTCAAAAATATGAATTAAAGAAGCCAATCAGCAGCTCTACAAAAGAATTTTAACAGTTTTATCTCAATCTCGCCTTGATACAGGAGTCATTTTATCTTTATCAACTACTGCCTCTAATCTTCTACTTTAAAGCAGAATGTACCATTTCTTTCATTCTCCCATTCACCTCTCTTCCTCTTCGTCGCCAACCATTTCCCACCGAAACAGTTTCCCAATACCAACAATCTCGCGTCCCCACCCCAATCTGGGACGTTATCATTCCGGAGCAACAATTCGTTCAACTGCATCTCCCCCGCAGAATAGAGCGTGCAGTTTCGCTGTGATCTCGTAGAGTAGCACTCCAGCGCCTCCTAGCGGCATAAATCAGCCAATTAACTCGCCCCTTTGTAAACAAACGATAATCATCGTAAATCCTCGCTGGTAGTTGGAAGGCCATGGAGGTGAGAAAGTTACACGTAGACGATGTAGTGGGAGGATGGGATTGTAATATGGGAAAGCTTACGAAATCTCGTGGGAAGAGATGCCACGAAGGGCGATAAAAGGGATGGATTTTGAACGGTAATTCTATGCGTGCGTGAGGATAAGGCGGGAGATTTAATCGTCCTCCAAAATTACTATCCCGAGAGATCGAGTGCAGATAAATTGCTTCATAGTTGCGGTTTCCAAACTCCTATGCCCACGAAGCGAAATAACTGAAGGCACTAATTCGAAGCCGTGAAATTATTCATCTAACAATTTAAAGAATGAAATAAAGTCCAAAATTCATCACGAAAAAAGGTTAGCTGAAATGGGTGGTGAAAGAAAAGGAATTCGGAGGACGGCTGGAAATGAATAAGAAGTTTTAAAACACTGCGCGAGCCGTATGTCGGCAAATGGAACTAGAGTTTGGAGACGAACAGGAAGTTCCAGATTGCTGATTTCTAGGAATTACCCTAAGCTCATTTCGGAAAGATAGATTCCTTCTTAAAGGATGTTTATAAAGTAACTGGACATCTAATGGGTGGCGGAATATCAAATCGATAAGGAGTATGTCTTAAAAATTTGAGGGAGTTTTAATCATTTTCTTATGGTTTATATTGCAATTTGAGCCTAGAACAGTGGTGCTCGAACTTTTGGAGATAGGAATGACTTAGGTAAATAAAAGAGGCATAGTGCACACAATCCTAATATATCTATTTTTAATGAAAAAATAGAGACAAAGTAAATGGGAATAAATCAAGATTTTCATTTGCAAGGAAAGAAAAAAGGGCTAATCTTAAAAAAAATGCTAAGATGATTAAACCAAAGCAATAAAGAGATCTTCTAACACAGGATAAATGACTAAAATATACTGTAAGCAAACACCGCAAAACACGTGTAAAACTTCCACGGTAAGGATTTATCTTTAGGGCTACAAATTGATATTTCCTCCCGTAGATCCCTAAGATTTACGAATATTCGTGAAATCTGAAAGTTCGAGTAATCCGCAGTCGATCCATGTTCACATGCCTCATCGTTTTTCAACTAAAACACACTTGCTTATCTGCTAAATGGTCATGGAATAAGTATCGCATACGTACAAATCAACAATTTAACATAAAGAAGACCATTATGAAAATATTTAAGCCTCAATGAAGAAATTTTATCATGAAAGTACTTTCAAGTTCCGCAAATCCTGAGATCATTAAGGGGATATTTATCGAGTTGGAAATTTGAATGGTCGGATAGTCATACTGGGTCATTGCTCCATACTCGGCTTCCGATCAGAATTCGCTCCGATCTGAACTCTCCCACCTAATATATTTAGTAGGTGAAGGTACGTATTGGCATTGATTCCTTCTCCGGCGCGCTGTTGTAAACGTTAAGCGATAGAAACATCGCGAGACATTAACGACGGGGCAGCCGTGACGATAAGCATCATGGAAATAGCGGATTAATGGCATTAGTAGAGGTTGTTGGCCACACAATAGGAACATAAAATAGGTACGCAGTGAAAGAAATATAAAGAAGAAAATGACTGTCTTTGATGGTAGAGATACTTGAATACTATTTCAAACCTCTCATAGAATAAAATCAATCAAAGAAGCCTTAACCTTGTAGAATTCCATAACAGGAAGCATGGTCAATAACTGTGCAAATTCTATTCTTTAGTTGCCAATATTCTATTCGCTACTAATACCAATTGCTAATATGCTAATTCTATTCACAGTTGCCTTTCCCTGCTTCCCTCTTCACTTTTTTCCCTTTTCCCTTATCTGTGACAATATATACCGAATTTTTTTTGTGAACTTCACCTGATGATGATGCTATGCATCGAAACCTGGTCGTGTGTGTATGCATATCTTGTGGTGTAAGAAAAATGTATTAGTTCCACTATTCCTTTTTATTACAATGGAATACCACCAAGTAAAGGCCGAGACTATCTATTCTATTCTTTCTGTAGAATTTTCACAGTTATTTACCATGCTTTCTCTCATAGAATACCCTCTAAGATTTTTAGCCATTAAACAAAATGCTATTTGACACAAGTAGAAGTCGGATATCCTAAAGCAATGTTAAGAGTCAAGTAGCTGTATCCTTCGCTCTTAAACAGGGATCGCCAAACTTCTTGAGCGGTGGCCTGCATTAATATGAGTAATTTAACGTAAATTCACAGAAAAAGGAGGGCAGGATCTAAATAATCTTCATTTTATATGTTCAAATATATTATGTACATTATAAATAGGAATACTAAAGAATTGGGAACGATCACTTGGTAATTTCCACAGAAAATATTTTTTATTGGCGACCAGTTTCGTCTACATTCAGACCATCAGGACTCATGATGCCTGAACGAACACTTGATAGTTTCCACAGAAAATATTTTTTATTGGCGACTAGTTTCGTCTACGTTCAGGCACCATCAGTCCTGATGGTCTGAATGTAGACGAAACTGGTCGCCAATAAAAAATATTTTCTGTGGAAACTACCAAGTGTTCGTTCCTACTTCTTTAGTATGGCGCCGTTCCACAAAGTAGAGCTTGGATATATTAGATTCATAAATAGGAATAACTGAAGTAGAAGTTACATGTAATTTAAATGCAACAGACATGTTCGAAATATAAATAGATATATTAAAACTCTCACCATGAACTCTGACCATGTGTCCTAAGTACAGCATCAAATTTACTCGCGGTCCACATGAAAGCCTTCCCCAGGCCGTAATATGGAGACCCCTGCTACTAAGGATTCTTTGATATATAGATAATTTATGAATTACTCATGCGCCTAAATATGACTTTTCACGAAATTTTCCAGAAAAGTCTTATATTGATCCCATATTCCAATTTCGATGAACCAAAATAATCTAGATTTTAATAACTTGGCTGGTTTCTAATATTTATCGTATATTACCAAAGGTATATTACAACCTCACACGCTTAAAAATACGATAAATATTCAAATTCGCAAAGTCTGAAGAATGGAAAATACATGACAAATAAATTCGGCGGAAATTTTAAACCAAAAACAACCGTACGTACTGAAGCACTATGAGCCAAATTTGAAAAGGGGGTGTAATTAGTCGCAAAAACTTAAAAGTTATATCTTTTTATTGACTACTTCTAGCGACTGTATTTCCGAGAGATATGTTCGATGAGAAGAACAATTAGATCTATCTTTCTAACTCTAATAGAGATCAGAAATCTTCATCAAATCAGAATACTTTGCACTAATACTACAGTAAAATGCTCAAGCCGCTTTACTTTCATCAATTCGAGAAAAAGGGTGCAGTGGCGGAAAGTAAACAAAGTCATCAATCTCCCGAGTGCAGAAGGACGAAAACATTCTCAACATAAAACCAATTCACTCAGAGCTACTTAAGGAGTACACCTCTCTCGACTGTTTAAGAACTTCTTTTTTAGGAGTTTTTGAAACAGAAAACAAAGCGATGCAGAAAATAGCCAAGAAAACAAACACCCTTAAACTATTGGTAACCTAAAAACATGAGAAAGCATCAATGGGCATATAAGGATTAAATTAAGAAGCGAAAGATGACGCTTTGATGAAGGCTTAGCGTGGCTATTCTTTCATCCAGAAAGGATCAAATCAACGCTCTGGAAGCAGTTTTTAAAATTCTCTATAATTGAAAGATAAACATTACATTATAGTTCAAAATATACCATAATCATGACAAAATTTCTTCCTCAAAAATGTATTTACTTAGTTCCTATAGTTTTTGTGTTCGCACATTGATGCAGAGTATAATTCCTCTTATCCGTCATCTCATTAACCGCCCTCTAGTTATGTGTACAACAGCCTGTTTACGTAGAAAAACGCGACGTAATGTGCTTTCAGTTTATATATTCTATTTTTCAAGAATCATTCAGCACAATAGATGAGAAATTGGACAGATTCGACATCCGAAAAGGAGCTTTCGCCAATTCTTGACGGTAAAAAACAGTAAAGGATCTTGTTTTTCTTGCAACATTTCTCCATTTTTTATTTATGATACCTGGGGAAAAAATTTCAGTGGAAATATAAATCTGCATGTATGTAGTACCTACAACGTATATACATAAAGTATTTAGGCACAAGTTGGATTAACCAGCCAGATGCATAGTCTCTAGGTGGACGGTTAAGAGGGAATATACTTTACCTTAAAATGTCTCAGTTTTTACAAAGGATGTGGTTGGATGATGTACATATAGATGGATATGCAGATACACAAGCTAACTGAACAACAAAAATATATCGCAGAATGTACAAATCTTCCGTACAATTTGGGACGAAGTAAGAAATTGTTATTTAAGGCGATATAATATCGTAATATCCTAGAATTGATACGTCAACAATCCCTGCTATTACCTTTCCAACTTTGAGAAATCTAATTAGGATAATCCTTATAGAAAATCAAATCTCACAATACTGAGAACGTATCACGGCCGTGTTCTTTCTAATCATCGGAAATTTTACATTCAAAATCACTACTTGGGTCCTTACGACGAGCACGCTTGGATTAACTTTTCCTAATGGAAAAAGCTTTCACTAAACTAGAAAATATATGTAAAACGCCACCCGAATTTAGTCACAGAGCAGTTTTTTCAGGACCTTCTCAGTTTCCAACGCAACCAGGTTCGTACTTCAAGTATATTTTTACGTAATCATAAACGCTTTGCCTCAAACTTATTCCGGCATCGCAAGTAAGGGTAGAAGGAAGAAGTGTAAAGGAGAGGACGATAATACGATCGTCACAATGCAGACGGAGAGAAACGAATCGAAAATGAGACGCATTCCGGTAAGCAGATTGATTTAGAGGCTAAAAAGGGTAATCCCGCACAAAAGGGCTGGAGATCGAGAGACATTACGCCGGCGACAACCGTTTGCAGTGATGAGAGAAGAAGAGCGGGATAGAGATCGAATGGGCGGCTTCCAGAGATCTGCCGTTCGTTAGGCAACGGCGTGCGTGGGGCGAAAGCAGAGCGGAGGTGAAGAAATAAAGGATCGGAAGGGAATGGAAAGCGAAGGCAACATGGTTGCCAAGGCAGAAGAGCGCCGAAAGATAACGATTATACGCGCAGACTCGGATATTGCCTCAATCACGGGGCGCCGAAAAGCAAAGTCTAGCCATCCCTGCCCTACATGACTGTACCCTCCTCAGCAGATTCCTTTTCGTTTGGGAGGTAAAATATGGCCGTTGTCTACGATAAACCGCGCTCTTCTTATCGATGTTCTAATTAGGGGCAATGCATCACGGCGGCTTTAGTCCCGATTAAGCTCCGAAAATTGTAAACGGGAGATGGATTGCGTGCCGTTTGAAGGGTGTTTAAACGGGGTATCGAATGAGAAAGTTATCGTGATGCATCGTCACAATTGAGACGCTTCCGACACATAGGGAGGCACGCGGTAGTGCAAGCTCTATGGTGGTGAAGATCTAAACTAAAGTAAAATGTACAATTTAGTATTCAAGACGCTTTGAAGTCGGTGAAATTATGAACTGAGGAAAAATTAGTTACTTCAGGATGTAATGATAAAACCTCTTTGTTTGGGCGAGAAAGAGATTCATTGTAGTATTGTTAAAATGGCTGGGAAAGCTGAGGTCATTTCGCACATGTGGACCTCCGCAGGGAATCGAATCCAGGACCGTATTCACCAAAGGCGATCTTGCTATCTACTTGGCTATCCGGGAGCTCATTGGGATCAGTTAGCTCCTTTTTATACCTAACCCATACCCTCCTACATACATCCTCATTACAGTGGATACTTAAGTATGAATAAACTTAAAAGAAAAACGTCCAAAAATTGACATTATATTCGCAAAGACTTGAAAAATTTAGGAAATAAAAGAAGGTAAATTATGTTGTGATATTTAATTAGCGAATTTTTCTACGTACATTCCTCTTTCTTAAAACAAAAGACACCGTACGTTTCTAATTTTTGCGATACTTGAGATCGCATTGGCTGTAAATAAAATGACAAATGAACATCATGAAATTTGATTGGTGAATCAAACAATTTCTACTTCGTAAGAATTATTCGAATAAATGAATACCTTAATCAAATCTGCTTTTCACGAAAAAGCTGATTTGAATATTTATAACATAAGCATTGAAATATTAAATATAAAAACGTCGCATTCCCTTTTAGACTAAATAGTAAAACAAAAAGAAAGAAATATATTCGCGCATTATAATTTCATTTCAAGAAATGTATCAGATTATACATTTCATTCACCAGCATCATAAGTCTCCTGACGGAAATTTTCGAGCAGTGGGAAGCAGAGGGATTTACGGCACATAATACGTAAAACTTATTTGCGAAAGAAATATTCCATATTCAAAGATAATACAGCGCTTACCGCTGCTAAACTATTCACATATATATAAAAAAAGAATTAACGCCGTCTTTCCCCTGATATCGTCACTTCATTTCGTCGCAGACTCGTTGCGTCAAAATATAATGAACAACGACGAAATCTTTCTCTTCTTAAGAGAGGGCGGTTTTATTCAACATTTTGTTACGTAAACGCGACAACGGGAAAAGTCGCCAAATAAAAAAGGAGATACAACCAAAGCCGTTTACTTTTACCACTTGGAGAAAACATGAAAAGACCCGGTTTTTCCGAGCCGAATGACGTCAACGGCGGAAACGCTTAGTCCGTTTTCTTTTGTTCTGGATTTGTATCCACGAGAAATTTTTTCCCGTCTTCAAAGCAATTTCCTCCTCTCTCGTTTGAAGACTCGAATCGGAGAAAGAGAAAAGACGGGCGTATCTGAGTGAGGAAGGGAAAGGATGATAAGAGAGGGAATGAAAAAAAGGTCGTGCAGCGTCTCATAATGCGAGTTCGGAGAAACAACGGGCGCGTATCGGAAGGTCGCCTTGAAGGTGGCATGGGAACCCGATGATGCACTTGACAGTCATCCGAGGCGCATGGTGATGGCGTGGGAGGAAGATGGGGAGGGAAGGACTCCCAGTCAATTTAGAGCGTTCGGAATTGGAGGAAAAAGTATTCTCTCATTCTGTCTAGAAGAGGTAATGCCGCTTTTCCTGTCCGGTTATTATTGTTCTGCTGGAGTAGAAGAAAGGAAAGCTATCACTTTCAACCGAGCCTAATTTCTTTCGCTTGTTTCGCAGCTTAAGAATAAATCTATCGTGGTTGCGAATATTTCTTTTTAAAGCAGTAGATAGTAGAGCCTGCCAGTGTGACCACCTTCCTATAGTGACCTGTATCTGCTAACAGTATACCTGACTAATGTGACCAGTTTTTATCAACCCCTGCAGAAGTAATACGAATTACATGTACTACTTTTGTGTACGTATAGTGATCGTCTCTCTACTGTGGCCATCTACGGGACGCATCATCTACCTTCTATGAAGTGACCAGTTCAAAAAATAACTCAAACACTCTACACTTCTCTTGAAATTTTCATTTCAAACATTTTACATTTCCTGCTCAGTTTCAAATAAAAAGAATTTGAAATAAGATTTCTGAAAAGTTAATGATAATTGCTCAATCCATTTGTAAAAGGGAATGAAAAATCAAAACAAATAACAGTAAATGGATTCATAAAAAGTTATTAGAAATTAAATATCCTTTGTAGAGACTGATCTATCAGGTCACCTTTTTACTGTCATGCCAATCTTTAATTGCATTCTTTCCTTCCATGCTTTCATATTTTAAACTTATATTTATCGTTTTCTGCAAACTGATTAATTTTAGAGTATTTTATAATACTATTAAATAATGAAAAACTCTCCTGACTTTTCATATCCTAATCTATACAGTAATTAACTGTTTAGTGTGATCTCTTTTCGCCCGCGAGTAGTCACTGCAGACAGGTATTACTGTTTTAGAAATTGCTTGATTATTCGCCTCCGTTAAGTATAAAAGGGTGGAATTAATTACTTTTCATAGGCTGAATATACCCCAGTAAACCGGAAATCGAAAATTCTCCTTCAATAAAAGGAGGTAAGTTCTCCGAAAGATTTTCGAAGAATGTTTTCATTACTGCAATACAGGCATTACTTTTCAACAGTTTTGATGGTAATTTATTCTTAATCGGAAATCAATTTCATATCATGTTGATGCTTCGTCCTTAGTTTGTTTGGAATCTCGGATAAGTTTTACTGCGACACAGGTGCGACTAAAGATGATTTATTCAGCCTTAAAACTGATTTTATTTTAATTGTATACAAACAAGAAATGGTCAGTCTACTTTTGAGGCCGTATTTTTCATAGACAAACTTAAACACGGTCAAACTTCATCGGACAAATACAAAAAAAGATTTTCCAACTTTCTTCTCGCCATTTTCGCAACAAACGGCTCTATTCACAGCCGTAAACATATTTTTGTAACAAAGTAAAGCCTACTATCAGAACCCGGATCTTTCAAAGAGTACCGGCGAAAAATGTCCAGTAGCGCCTTACCTAATAAATATTTGATAATATTTGGAGAAACTGAACTAAGAAGTACTGATTTCGACATCAAGCAATTGTGCATCATCCCCTTGTTTGTCCAAACCTACTAAACCATATTTTTAAAAAATTTGGAAGAAAATAAATCCTAAAATATATATAAATAAAATTATCAAGGACAACAGTTTATGAGATGGAACTGGTGACAAATCAATGCATTAAAAGGTCTCCCACACCTGTGAAGGTGTGGGAGACCTTAGAACGACATAGAACTTTACCCACTGCATCCGAAAAGGCTTCTATGGCTAAATTTTGGTAAATACTAAACGCGAGTCTAGATACACAGATCTATTCTCGCGTTGTAAATTTCTCAGGAGAATATGACAGCGGCTAAGAATATGAAAATATCATTCTAACAAATGAAAATTATTTTCAGAGATAGTAATTACACAATGTTACAATGGTGCACAACTAATTGCTTCGTAAAGGAAAATACCACCACTTACACCATTAGAATGTTTTACTCTTAGTAAACAACCTAATATCAGGCTCATTAGTAGTTACAAGTACACTACTACAATTTGCCCACGGCCACATCTGTATTATTCAGTTACCACTTTCGTACTTCTCCGACAGTCATAAATACGGGTAAATAATCTATTTGAGGCCGCGTCTGCACTGTCTTGTTCATTGGATAATGGTGAAAATTTCTCCCATTAAGACTGCTGCTCATGAGTTACATATAACCTATAAATCTATATCTTGCAAACCCATACACCTTACTACTTAGCGCCTATGCCCAAATACGTCCTATATTATTCAAACAACGCCTTCTTAATGCATCAATAAAATATTTTTTGAATTTAATTACAGAAAGTACTTCGTCCGGAGAGGAAATTGTCGGAACAAAATTATTTCCTTTTGATTCTAATTTTAGAGAGGTTTAGAATTCGAGTGATCGTTTGGTTTAAACCTCGTTTTTCATAATTAGTACGAATTTAAATTAGTTATTAGCACTTCGGATGATTCAAAAGCAAAATTATTGCTCTTATACAACAATTATTAAGACAGCTCTATGAATTTCCTCCGTAAACGAAGCGACTCACCGGCGGATCAAAATCTACCAAGCATTTCCACGCACTCGATTGAAAAATCTCGTTTTTGTAGAGAAGAAACCTTCTGCGACAAACACTCTGCCCCTAAATATCGGTAATCGATGCAATTTCTTGATTCTCGTCCTAAAATGGGGAGGAAGACGTTCTCGACCCTCGCGCTCTATTTTTAACGAAATTCTCTCCACATAATAAGCTCCAGCGACGAAAAAAATATCGGCGGTCCTAAACTGGGAAAACTGGCCTAACCCAATTTAAAAATGGGAGGTTAGAGAATAAATAAAGGAGGTGGCGAAGATTTAATGGGAATCGAGGAATACGAAAGAAGTGAGATGAGAAAGATGTATGGTTGAGTGGTATTGGACTGAGGGTCTGAAGGAGGGGAATACAAGCAGGTAGGGTTGAGAACGTCAGATATTGGAAAAAGGAATGAGAAAGGACAAGAGAGCGAAGGAGAGAGTGA
The DNA here is from genome assembly GCA_000376725.2 of Ladona fulva. Classification (NCBI taxonomy): domain Eukaryota; kingdom Metazoa; phylum Arthropoda; class Insecta; order Odonata; family Libellulidae; genus Ladona; species Ladona fulva. Next base: position 57,323 of record KZ308577.1, on the reverse strand, counting down.
AGAAAATGCCGTAAGAGCACCCCAAGGTAGATGAAAATACAAGCGAGATCGAAGAGAGAATTAAAAGTACTATAAATCAAGGACTGGAGTGATTATAAATATATCTATAAAGGGATAGTACAGAAAGATACTGAATCAAAAATACCACCGTGTAGGAATTCCAGAGATAAAAATCTATTCCACGAAATAATTACTCTGCAATTGCTAGCAATTTACTAAAGTTACGGATTGCGAAAGAGTTACATTATAATTTTGGTAGAAATAACCTTTTTACTTCCCACTGTTCCTTTTTTGAAGTATATTTTAGCAATGGGATATCCGTATTTAACTATATTCATAAAAACATTTGCTTCGGATGATTAACTAATTAAATATTGCATTTTAAAATTCTTCCATGCTTTGAAATTGCAATCAGGTCCATCAAATACTGTAATTATAGAATATAATGATACTAGCTGAAGTGCCTGTTGATTCTAAACGGGGAAAATAGATTTCGGATTAAATATAGTATACCTATTTGTACATAAGAGAAAATAACATCTTGCAACTTAGTCTAGTCCAATGGAACAGGTTAATGAAAACAAAAATTTTCGAATCAAAGAACGAGGACGAAATCTACAAACAACAATAAGAAAGTGAATCATTATGGAATTTCCCTCTTATTATTAACATATCTCAAAGTAATGGTTCAGTTTGCAAGATTTTCAACTTCCGATTCTGGTAACTTTAATCGTATAATTGTCAAGAGTCCGAACTGATAAATAAAAAGTTACTCATCCATCTCCATTAAGTTATAACGGTGCTACGCATGTTTGATACCCCTGCAATTCATCACTACAAATTCTTCGTGACTGTAATATTTAACATCTCTGAAATTTTTCATCCTCTTCATATCGTCAATTGACTTTAAATGGGCCTAAATACACATGCATTCTTATGGGAAAATACATGAACTCGGAATCAACAATCGCATTGGTCGTCAAGGGGACGGGTTGTTTACAACCTCAAAATTTCACAAAATATTCGTATACTTTATCTAAATTCTCGCAACTTCGAATCGAAAGCGATATTGCACGACAATAGTAAGAATTTTTATTCAATTTCCCTTCTTTTGATACTTATTTTGATTTCATACAAATATTCCTTCCAATTTAATTTTGCAAAAGAAATAAAGTCTGTAACCGATAAAATCGAACTTTACGTGTATTTCTTATAAAAAAAACGATTTTATCAAACTACAATGTCGAAAGCCACATTACGGTCACATCGCTTGGTATAAGATTAAATATTCCTCTAAATTTATGAGTCAGTCAAATACACATACGTATATAAAAGCTATCTTTTGACCTCTGATTCCGATAATGAGTGTAATCAAGAATTTCGGTGATATTAACACGTGAAAGGTGATTCATTTGATTAAAATAAGAAGAAGACAGTAGTGTATGAGATTCATTTGCATGCATGTAATGATCGTGAAGTGTTTTACGATTAAATACAATGCAAAATATATTATTACAATTTAAAAAGTTATAACGGAAAATGAATGAGACTCCTACCAAATAATTTCATAGAAAACTCATAATACGTGAATATTTTAATAAAATCGGCGAAATTCCAGCAATTAAGTATTTATCTTACATTTAAACGTTTTCCAGTGAGATGATGGGAAGGTTACTCAGAAGAAGTTTTCTGAAACCTATACTCTAATTCTTTTTTAGAAAAAATCGTAATTACTAACGAAGGCAACTAAACAAAAAAGAATAAAAACAATTGCGTGATTCGGTAGACCAATATTCATTCATATATTTTGCATTCAGCGTTCGATGGAGAGGTTTAGCCAAACATCAACAAAGATAGAATCCGGCGACATGAAAAAAAAAGCCCGAGATTCTATTCTTTCGCCGAGAATTTAAGGGAAATGGCCATGAAGTTTGACATTTTACAGAGGTTAGAAAGACATACATTGCCTTTCCAAATACTTTCACGAAGCAGGACTCACCAGAGCTATATGCTCTCCATATTTTTATAAGAGGCGTTAATCTAATGAAACGATCCGCTGTTTCATTCCGAATGGCATTCCTAAGACATGTCGTCATTTCGGAGATTAAACTGCTTCCATCCAGATGTTTATTTTTTATCGAGAAAAACTATTGGAAAATCTCTCGAATATGAACATTTAGGAGAGGTTTTGGATTTCGGCTCTAGCGTTACAGATACTTAAATATGCAAACTATATAAATTATATAACACAAGGCTAATTATCGACCTCTTTTACGAGGATAACGGAGAATATAAGGGTTTTGTTTTGCTCTCGCGTCGTTAAGAGAAACGTATAGAAACAATAATCCAGCCTTAGAAATTTGAGAAACATAACAGCTATCCTTATTAGAAATTGGATGAAAATGAGTTTTAAATTATTAATATATAAATCAAAACAACAAATGATTGTCAAATTATAATTAAAATTGATAAATTAAGCATAAATAAATAACAAATAACTCATTCCTAGGAAATGCCGTCGTAACTTAACAAAAAAGATTAAACCACGTCCACCTAAAAACATAGCTGTTATGCAAGAGAAATTTAACAAGGAATATTCTCAGTGTCATAGCGGTTAGTGTGCTAACTTAGCAACACCGACGTCCCGGATTCGAGTCCAGATCAGGGCGTGGTTGTTTGTACTGTGTATTTCAAGGATTAGTTGTAAGAGTGTTCTTGTAAGACTAAAACTCGTCCTAAATAAAGTAAAATTATTATTATTGTCGTTGTTGTAATTGTCTGAAAGATATAAATCTCCAAAAGATAGACATCGGCAACTCGTTACTAGGAATTTATCGCTAAAAGAGGTAGTTACTCATGGTCGTTCTTTTCACAGATCATCAGAGAAATTAATGAGGTGGATTAGCTAAGAATCTTGGAGTTAAAACATCCCATTCCATACACCACTAGCGACTCACGGGGTACAAAAAATGTAGATCATTCGTTTCAGTGATGCCGCTTTAAAACAGTAAGAGTAGAAAATTCTCAGCTAATACAAAAGTCTAGTTAACAAATTAAATTTTATGAGTTTAAGCAAATAAAAGTAACGGAATATGTCGATATATGCGACTGTCCTTACTGACGCGCAGGAATTACATTTTCCGAAGAGTTAGAGAATATCTGATCGAACACAAAACAGACAAAAAAGGAGCAACGTAATCGGTCAGAGGCGAATTGAAAGCACGAGGAAGATCCGAAATAGGAGAGATGAAGCCGGATTGGAAGGAAAAAGAAACTTGATGGGAATGGAAGGAAGGGGAGAGGCAAAAAATGAGAAACGATTGCAGGGACGAGGCAAATCGCGTGAAACATGAGATTGAAGGTCAGTGGGGCGTGGATTAGAGGAGATGGGTCGGAAATGGTGAGAGGAAAAGTGAAGGGAGAATGCGTTACGGCGAAAGGATCAAGAACAGGATAAAGAGAGATGGGGATAGAAGGACGCATGAATTTTAAAGCGAGAAGGGACAATTTATCCTATTCGGATAGCGGTAAGGAACGTTGAGATCATTAAAAAATACTAGCTCAAAATAGGAGCTATAATCGCTCCAACACCAACTTTTATTTCAGACTAAAATGAAAAAATGCACAGATAATTGATTACGTCTCAAATAAATAAATTAGAATATTAACTAACAAAAAATTCTACCTAAGTCATACTCTAATTTTTGAGTGAAAGATTATTTTCGTGCGAAAGTTAATAACAGATTCATCCGCAATTACTTCATTTACCGTTCTCTCAACAACCTTAAGTTCTATGAAACTAGAACTTCTGCAAGGCTCTCACAACCTTAAAGAATTCTACTTAATACGAATATAAACCACTCAAGATGACAATTAAGATTCTCACTATAATGAAAACATTTTTCAAAATTATTTGGATTCATATGAAACAAGATAAATGCCAGACTACGAGTTCTTATCCTAAACAAAGACTTCTCTTGCAGAATGAATATAAAACAGATAAGAATTCTAATGATATGTGGAATATAGGCGATAAATATACAATTATAATTAATATGCAACGAAACAGAAAAGGTACTGCTACAAATGAGCATACAATAACAATAAAGAAAACAGCATAAAACTGTCTCATGACCTCTAAAGGTTGCGCACTTGCGGTTTCCGAATCATTTTTTGCGATGCTGGAGAAAGGACGCGTGAAGGATATCTGTAAAAATAACAGCTAACATAAGAGAAATAAAGGAAGGGAAGAACAGGAAACGCAAGGGGTCAAAGTAAGGGCAAAGATGAATGAGAGAGGAAGTTGAGATGAAGGCACCGTGGAAATGAGCATGATAAGCAGATTTAGAAAGGAAACCACGCGATCTCGAAGGGAAGCAGCTTACGTGCCTAAAGTTGCACTACATAGAAGCGGAAAAGCAGAAATTTTAGATTTCTTTTGAATAGACACAAACTAGATTTTTCTAAAATATCAGTATTTTGTCATTTTCATATCTTAAACTATAAACTCAAGCAGTCACTCCAGAAGGATCAACAAGAAAGCTGAGTTTAAGCTGTGAGCGAATTTGTACACTGCAATACTTCTAGTAAATATAGCGATGTATTGTTATGAGGTTCTGCTATATCTTGATGAATGATATATTTATCCTTTGTCTTTTGGTACGGAATAGAGAAAAATCTGTCTTTTACATACGTTTTATCAGTCTTGTTCATAGCTGTGATGATTTGAAAGCTACTGAGGCATGAGTTATTCTGAATAATGACATCAATTTAAGTTGATCCTTACGCACTATTACGAAAAGTGTTACTCTTAGAGTCATTGTGCTTCATTAAATCTGCTTCTAGCATTCTGGCTAAGTGAAAAGAGCAAGGACAAAAACAACCTCACTCTCTCCTAGCTCTTGGTAGCTGATGTCAGAGGGGATGAGGTCCTAACCTGCCATCGGGCTGAATACTTGACGGATAGAATCTGAATTCAAATAGAACCCCGGACCGCTTTCATCAAAGACACACGCTTTGCCCACTTGGCAGATGGGAGCCCTACAATACTAGTAGTAGTATTGTTAAAAGTGCTTCGACAGTTGAGGTTATTTCGCACGTGAGCCCCCTCCGGGAATCGAACCCGAAACCGCTTTCACCGAAGTGGAATGAGTTGCCCACTTGGCTATCCGGGAGCCCACCCTACAATACTTTAAAGAGAGAAAAATATAAAGAACGCAGAACATATCTTAATCAAAATCGTTCGTCAAGTCATCCAGAGAAGGGTGTTATTTATTTTTAAGAACGGTTCCAATTAAGTCCATTATGTTCTCTTGCTAAACCTCCATCTACTCCCCAATTGCGGTGCATTTCTTCCTTTGTCTATTTTCCAAACACGTAAATTGGTTCTCTGTTGACCTTGGATACTTGCTGAGCTTACTATGTAAGCGAGAATATTCGGGAGGAAGCAAAGCTTAGCACTAAAGTTACGCAATCTGCTGCACATTGAAACAATTTCCATATAGATTGAGAAGTAGATGTAAGTTTCCCAACACCAAAGATAGTTAGGACGTTGCCATAAGAACTTAAAAGTTGGAAGAATAAAGAAAGTTAAAAAAGGAATAGGTTTTGTGGTTTCATTAAAGATATCATACAGCAATTAAATTTACCGAGGTAAATATTAAACAACGATGACTTTTAATGAACTCGTTACTATGGTGTTTTCTTCCATTTCAATGAAGATACTACATATAAAGTATAACCTTCTTTATTAAAGCTATACTTCATATATATACTATACTATACTACATCAGGGGGGCTACACTTCATATTGTGGAGCCCCCCTGATGATGGAGGCATTGTCTCTGAAATTGGACTTCCAAATCATTGGGACTTCCCAAAAATCTGTAATCCGGAGCTTCCTGTTTGTCTATTAACACGAATTCCGCCTGCCGAATTACAGCTTACGGAGTGTTTTTAAACCTCTTTTATATTAATAGCCGTGTTTGTACTTTCTTTTCTTTCAGAGAACAATTTTCCCAACGAAAATAGGTTCAATTTTAATATAAAAAACACTGCAAATACCACACGCACACTAGTTTCGACGCCTAAGCGTCATCTTCAAGTGAAGAAGAAGCAGGAAACACGCATATTTTGAAAAAGGTGGAGAGGGAACAAATGGGTCACATGGAAGTGAAAGGGTAGGATTCGAGGAAAACCATTAAGTAGAAGAAATATGCAGGGAGCAAGAGAGGAAGAAGAACCAACATATTCGTTTGTAATATTAAACTCATGGTTTTTTTTATTTTTCTGGATTATATCCATTCTATCAAGAATATTTAGTCGGCTGCTCTTGTCAACTATTTGCACTACTACTGCAAAATTTTTGGTGCGAAGTTAGAAGAGTGGTTTGAAATCAATAAGCGCTTAAAACGCTAATACGTTGCAACTAGTCGTGCTGTGGTATGTGGTATTTGACAGTGTTTTTCATATTAAAATAGGATCTCGTCTAGAGAAAAGAAGCTTTTTATTTTCCCACCACCCTGGAATACCACAAAGTAATTTATAAGTTGAATATACATCAGTTGAATTTACCACAAACTTTCCCTTGAGCCTAACAAAACCAGCGTTTTCCGCGAATAATGTTTTCATTTAAGTCGAACGCGTTGCCCATTTGGCTATCCGGGAGCCCCTCGTTGAAGATATATTATGATCTTTTGTCAGAGGGAAAACTTTTCTTTTAATGAATAAAAGACAGAAAAGAGGCTGACTATAATAACCGACAGTGAAAGAAAAACATTCGATGATAAAAAGAGAAGAATTTATTGGAATGGGGTAGTAGGATAAGGGAAGGATTGAATTTAAAAAGAGTAAAAATAGATATAGTTAAACGATCAGTAAAGTAAACAACTGAAAATCTGCCATGAGGAAAAGCGGGTAGATTTACTATAGCAGAGAAAGAGCAGAAAGAGCATAAACACAAAAATGTTTCTTGAGATATCTGAAATAATATAAATTGATGTAAAATAAAGAAAACGGGGTAGAGCGAAAAAATATAATGTGCGGAACGGGTTAGGAATAAACGATTTCCAGGGGAGAAAAGAGAGAGGAAATAAGAGAAGGATGGATGAAGAAGAAGAAGCGATGACAGCTGAGCGTGAGAAAAGCGAATTTGGGCTGGAAAGGATCTGTCCGTTTGACGCTCCGCCGCAATATCCCGAAAACACAGGCCAAAGAGATGGGGAAGGTGAGAGGGGTAAAAAAAAGTGACAGTAGAACATCGATAGGCGTCCACTATGACTTTGGACAAGTAAGGGCTCTCCGGAATTGGAAAGCAAGCTAAGACAGGAAGGCGAAAGTGTTGAGTGGTCGATGGAGGAAGACGGAGAGGGATCGATTGAAACTGAAGCAATTACGAATCTCTCAAAGAAAAAGGCATGTATTTAATGAGTGACGTTTACAGTCATTTCGGTGTCTTTTTCTCAATGTAACGAAGGCAAATGATGTTCAACGAAAAAACCGATAATTAAAAACTTAAGTGAACCTAATAGCTTCGGTCGGTCGGACAATGATCGAGGTTCGTAGAATGCCTTTGAGCATATTCTACGTGGTCAAACTGGTCAAGGTTCGATACAGGAAAGGTTTAAATGCGGGGAGGGTTTTTTTATTTTTTAGGATTTAGGGATTGGGATTTTTTTAGGATAGGGATTGCTCTTGGAAATTGTACAGGGTTATTTTATTAGGGAATTTTTTAGGTTAGGTAAAGGGTAGGTAGGTGATGAACCTAATAGAAAAATTATTATCATATATATATAACGCCTATTAAATTCCCCATCATCGGTATACAATAAAAAATAAACACTCATTTTCACAATTAATGCATTGTATTTTCCATATCTTTCTCCTTTTAAATATTTACAATTTGCGTTGCAGAAATAGCCATTCTTTTGAGTGTGATAAATTGTTATACTCTCCTTTATCCGAAGCTCTCCATTCTTTCTTTCAAAGTGGCTGTTAACTTTTCAACAAGTTTCATCCTAAAACACCATTATTTATCCTTGATATCTTCCACGGCACAGCAGATTACTGAAGTTCGATAAATTTTATTTTTAATTCCAATAATTTTTCCTTAATAAGGACTCTTTCGCTATTAAAGGTTTCCGTCAATTGTTTTCATTATTATAAATAATTTTTAGAGCGATAGATTTATCACAGTCTAGCAGAATGTACATTAAGACTTATTGGTTAACCTACCTCTAAAATTTTAACATGTAACTATAAATAAATATCAACTTAATTTTTAATGCATAAATATTTGTTGCAAACATGTTTCCAAATCGCCTTCGTCTTTCAAAATGTAGGGTTATTTCTTGATTTTAACAAAATACTACGAGAAACATAGAGAAAGTAACAGAATTAATAAATTACCTGTTCGATGGAACGACAAAGTTTGAACCTAATGAAGTTCATATTTATTTCAGTTCGTTACAAGTGCATGGTATAATGGAATTTTCACAACGTAACTTTTCTATACATTAATAATTGCCTTTGTAGATCGTTTAATACACCCTAAGTGTAAGATACGCATGACAAGTGGATTTTCAACTCCTTTCTACCATAAAATAAACCAAGGAAATAAGCGTGTAACACCTAACGGTTTAATCTTTTACTCTGATGCATACAATTATTCTTAATGTCAGTTATTTCTACTATTAGAGAGCCTGTGAAAATTGTCCATAAAATTATTCAATCATTCTTTATGTTTAATCTAAGATTTAACATAGGGAAGCGATGAATATAAATTCATTAACTATCGATCATTCTTTACGTAATAACGTAAGCCACTAAAATGGCAATCCCGGGAATAATAAGCACACAGAAATTCGAACGCACTTCGCGAATCAAGTCATTTTCAATAGCACATTAAATTCCAAATACCTTTGGTTCGAGAACTCTCCAGTTGAGAGGTTGCTGCTTGCCTTTACTGGTTCTTCTTTAAGGATAACTAATTCCCATCATTCTACCGACCACTATCGATGCAAACGGAAACTCTCCTGCAAAAAGGAAAAGAAAGGTAAATTACAGCTTATTCCTGTTAGAGAAGAGCAAAAATCGGAGAAGATCACATAAAACACTCAAAGCGTCCGATATTTTCTCTCGTTTCCCCGCCACCTGTCTCAGGGGACGAGATAAGAAACAATAGCAAAACTCGACGGCTAAATGTAACGGCGCTCGAAAAATCGGAAATCGATGTATAAAAGAAAAATTAGTATTATTGAAGAATGCATACCCTCCAGACTAGGAAATAGCATTTAATATTCGATATGGCTTGAAAATAACTACTCCTGGAGGCCAAAAATCTGTCGAGATATCCCGGTATGCTCATGCATAAATACAGGAATTAGCATATAAAGTCGATTTATCCCTCTTAAATAAGGGCAATCTCCCAAAGAACCTCTATTTCACTTCGCATAGGGAGAGAACTTGGTTCATCCTGAAATAAACGAGGAACATCACGAAAACCTACCAGTCGCACTACCGCCTTTTCCACGGATAAAAGCAATTTTATGGAAGCCAACTCCATTCCAATCTCTCGTGGAATAAAAGCCCATGCAAAGATTCGCGAGATATAAGTCAAGTGCATTAACCAGGATTACTTTTACCATATCTACATAGTAAAAGAGGCTCAAGTCCCGATAGTGGTAACAATTTCAATGTTTCTTGTTTTTGGAAATTTAATGCCAAACCCACCAGACATAATTTTAAAGGCTATATTTCGCTTGAATGACTCCTTTTGCACGGAGGTATAGAATAATCAAGTGTCTCTCAGCAGTACACGCAAGGACGAAAGGAACTTTCGGAGTGGAACTAATAATGAATGTTTCAATTACACTTCTCTAAATTTGCATGTAAGAAATAGCTGGTAACTTATGGATATATAGCGAGACTGCGTAAAAGAAGGTCAAATCTTTTATGGAACGATGTTTCCATTTTCTACTTAACAAGAATGAACAGTATCATACCCATACAAAAGGTTTCCACCTTATCAAGATATAAATATCCTCTAGCTGAAAAGCCTTTTCAATGATCAAGCATTTTCCTATGATAAAAAATTGCAAAATAAAAATTCAATTCAACAATCTTCCACCAATTAATTCCGGTAGCCATAATTGTTACTTCCTAGAGCCTATTTTGGGGGTTAAACTGCGGGAACAAACGTATAGTATCTGTTATGATAAGGACATAAGTATGTATTTTTATAATTAGAATCTATTTCATACAGTCAATGTCTCTAAAGTCTGTTTGTAAAGTCATCAGCCGGAGGGTTGTTCGGGTCCTCAACCCTTTCATCGTTAGCTGTCAAAAGCTTCAATTACTGGGGATGAGGTGGCTCCTGTCAGATATTTTATTATGGACACTGAAGTTTGGAGTTCAATAAAACTCAACTAGCAATCCCAAAGAAAAACAATTGGCATCATATTTTATCCTGCGTTCTACCATATAATTTAAAAAGTTTAGTTTGAATCTGATTGGTATTTTATCACAAGTTGAATGGAAATAACGCCTGTTTTTTCGCGCTCCTTAACTGACTGCACACATTAAAATTAAGTTTCTCCAACAGTATTCATCCAACCAAATCAAACTTTTAACACTATGATTGTCTACTTATTCTTGACGGAAACAAAAAGTTACTTTCAGATTACTTTCTTAACCCGATAAAATGTTGTTATTGATTTCGTAAAACAACATTCTATATGAAATGGATGGAAAAATGCTAAATAGGTCGCTTTACAAAGCTCTTGGTAGGATTTTTTGCGAGTTTTAATTTACATTAATCACAATTTGGCGATTTATTTTATATGGATTTATGTTTTGCAGGACGGGAAGCCCGCGATACTTGGAGACAGAATGCCTGGAATGTTGTCACATTCACTAGTCCCTTCTTATTTTGCAATATAGGATTATAAAAACTGAGGAACCCCCGAAACATTGGCTAAGAGGACAAGAAAAGCGATGAAAAACACAGATATTAAAGTACCTAAATTAAAAATAATTTATCCACTCCGTTCCAAAGATACTTCCGTTCGAAAATACAAATAAAGAATATTCCATTTATCAACATGTGATAGCAAGAACTTATCATCGAAAGCAGAAATTTAAAATTAACAAAACGCGAGAAATTTTAGTAAATACAATATATGAGTGTTTGAGTATTTATGTTTGTTTGCATGTCTGTCTGTCATCACCCTGAAGGCTGATTGGATCCTCAACCCCTTCAGCATAAGCTTTATGAGAGGAAATGTGGCACGCCAAGGAAGATGAGCTATGAATTGTTTATGCGAACTTTATAGAACATAAATTAATGTATTCTTCGCATTTATAAACGATTAAAAGAGAGTTTTTTTTTCTTTTTGAACTGAAAGAAAGTTAAAGAATTAACCGGTTTCCTGGTAGACACGTGCTCAGGATGAAAATAAATTCTGGTTTCAAAGGCATAAGTACAACATAGATATTATAGGTAATAACTTTTAGAATAAGCGGTATCAGGTTTAAATAGTGACTTTATGATGAATCGGAAAAGAAACAAAAGTTAGAGCAGAGGCAATCTGACGATGATATACTTAATGATAACTTAATAATTTTTAATAACACAAAAAAATTTAATATTACAAATCACCGGTTGTTTTTGCATAAATAAATTATTTTTTGTCAGCTTGTCTCCTTTGTCATGGAATACCACCATGTTAAGACCCAGACAATCGATTTTGTTTTTAAAAAATCTGGTAGGCACCGATGGGCCCTTCGTTTTTAGAAAATAAAATGCAAACTCAAGTATCGGAAGCGGTAATTTAAAGTAATGAAGTCCCATTACGTTATGATTTGCTTCTTGGCATTTATGCTTACATTTGCGGTAGTGAATTTAGAAAATATTTACTTTATTGTAATGAGCAGGCACCTTTGCTCTTGGGATGCCACCGGTGCTTAACACCACTGAATTGAGATCTGCCTATACTTCAGGATAATGCTTTCAGCAGAGACGAAGTTTAGGAATTCCAAGGAAAGAACTTTAAAACCTTTTTCAGCGTGAAATTTTAACCAACAGTGATTGCAATACAAACGCATGAAGCATTTTACCACTGAATGTGACAAATGTCAATTCTATTCTAATCGAGTATACCTCGTTGGGTAATTTTACGTATTCAAATTTCCTCCTAATTTTCTAAACATTTATACCTAATAAGTATATCACCAATAATATCTCAAAATAATGCCACATTAACGTATAATCACTCTAAAAGTATCCAAATTCGAGCATTAAAAAGATACGATGAATTGAGCGACTGATCCGCTTCTCTTTAACACATTTACTTGCACTTCTGGTTTTGATCTTCAGACTCAACAAATATCGCCTGGTTGTAGACAGAATGAGGGATCCAGTTAGGAGGCAGTCAGTTTTGCGTTACATACTGTCGTCTTCATTGGGCGTGAATTGGAAATAGAATTGAGATGAAATTTGGGGCAAAATTGGGACTTCAAATAGACCTTTCTTGTCGTTGAACTTTTCTCTCTTCTCCAACTCTATTTCCTTTCACTTTCCACTTTTTTGTCACTCTTTCACACCTCTTTTCTCCTTTTCATATAGTAAAACCCGGTTAAGAAGTTTTTCGGGGGGACCAAGCGAAAATCTCGTCTTAAGCGGGATAACGTTACAACCGGGTTGTGTAATGCTGGTTGCCTTACATCATATTATTGAAGAATGGCCTGCTTATTGCACAAAGAGAACGTCTTAGTTACTTACATAGTTACTATTTCCATTTCATCACGGAAAATAGGAAAAGAATGGTACTTTATCATTAAACCTACAGTTCATTTATTTCTTTCCCGATGGATTTCCGCAACACCTCCCCTGATACTGTGAATTTTATTAATTGATTGGTTTACATACGAGCAAAATTTATGTACTTGAAACACCACATAGCGACTTTTTATCAAGCTTTTTGTGAGACAATGAGAGAAGCCGGATAGGGAAATTCCCACCCTATCTTTGAGGTAAAATCGGCTCCGAAGGTGGGATGCAGATTTTTCTGTTTCGCCATATCTTCTTTTTCTTCGCAGTAAATAAGTATCGGAAACATGAGAGTCAAAAGGAACCCTTTTAGAGCAACGTAGAAGAGGAGTGATAACGGCGATACAGATAACATAGAAAAATTTTGGTCCATCAAATAAGGCGGACATATGTTGTTTGGTAAAGCGGGTTGTAGCGCATCTGGGGACGGGCAAAATTCGCGTCTTAAGCGGAAAGCAGAGCGTCTCAAGCGGTATTTTTGCCATGTGATTTGTGAGGTAGGGACCGGGACCGGGAGATATCGTGTCTTAAGCGGGACAGCGTCTTAAGCGTCTTACTGTATTTTGTAATTTTTTTTAATGTCTTATGACTGTATGTACTGCGATTCCCTTTTCTTTCTGCGCTTCAAATTTTTATATGTATCAGAGTTTAATCGTTATTGATTTTGATTTCCTTTTTTATGAGGATTAAAGGAAAGGAAGGTATCTTATTAGGTTGAAAACCTACGAAATTCCCAAAGGAATAACAAGTGTGAAAAATAGCGACACGTGTCGCTATTTTTCACACTTGTTATTTCTTCCTTTTTTATCTTTATTTCCCTATTATTAATGGGTTGTATGTAAAACGGAACTAATAAGTCCCAGTTTCTTCCAGAAAATAAAGTCGCATGTACGTATGTATGTAGAGACCCCAATCTTCCATTTAAACCCTTGTCAAAATAATGCACAACATACGAAAATATAACATGATTTAAGATATCAAACTACAAAATATATAGATAATAACAAGCTCAATAGAAATGGGAACTCTAAGTAGAGAAAGAATAGTTTTGTAAAGGAAAAAAGTGATATTTAATCACAGAGAAAATGTTTCCACTGCAGGAAAACGCCCAGAAAAAGTAAGGGGTGTGAAAAACCTGCAGAAGTTGTAGAAAAGAGTGAAAGAAAGAGAGAGAAAGATTACAGAAAGGATAATAATAATTACAAAATGTATAATCGTATACAGAACTGTACAATGAATATCAGAACATAATTATTCCTTGTCAATTAATTTTGAACATAAAAGAAATTTATATTTAGTGTATATATGAGCATTGGATTCAGTGACGGATGCGTTCGTGTAATTATATCAACAAATATAAATAAAATTTAACTACAAAGAAGATCGTCATTTTGTTTGTTAAAGTATTAAGAAATGCATTAATATGTAGAGAAAAGAAACAAAGAAAAACAAGAAAGGGAAAAAATTAAAAGAATAAAGGGGTAAGAAAAGATATAATTGAACAGAATGGGTGTAAAAATTAAATAAAAAAGAATCTATGAAAATTAGGCCCGTAAAAGATGTTTTGTATAGAGTGTTTTGAATGAAGCTGAGGAAGGAGCGTTTTGAATTTCTAGTGGAAGTGTATTACATAGTCTGCAAGAGGTCACATGGAAATATTAGTTATAAAATCCGGTTTCGTGCTTTGGGATTTAAAGATTTTGTTTTCCCCTTGTTTAACGACCATTGATATTAATCATTAGAATGAATAATAAAGAAAGACATTACGGCACATTATCACTTTAATACAAACCGAACAAAAGATGGAGTTTCCTGATAGTGTCGAGCTTAAGGCAAAATAATTGCCTGTGCGGATTGGCACCAGCACGATCGCTTTTCCTCAGGTCACAAATAAATCGAATACGTAAGTTCTCGACTCAATAATTTCGCCATCAGCTCATCAGATAGAGCCTGAAATATGACATCGCAATAATGAAAGTGTTAGGAAAGGAGTGAGGATACAAGATTTTTCCGAGGGAATGAGGAAGAATATCTTTTAATCGTGTTAGAAAGTGGAGAGTCCTGTTAACGCTTTTAAATATTTTAGTGGCGTGAACGCCCAAAGCTAGAGAATCGTTGATTATAAAACCTAGATTCGAACACTTGGACAGAGAGGGATATTTCTAGATTCAGTCTTATGAGGATGTTAGGAGTCTTTATAAAAGGTGGAAGTATGCTTGGGGTGTCCAATTATTATAGATTGACTTTTATATGGATTATATACTATATATAATATACCATGGGTTTATTAATGAAATATCCATGTTCATGTGGTCTATGGCGGTATTAAGATAAGAAGCTGGTGAGTGAGTGTAGAGCTGTGGAACGCCCACAGAGAGGGTAATTGCAATAGGATAGGTCAGCAGCGATGTCGTTGATTTAGATGGTGAATGGTAATGGTCCGAGAGTTGATCCTTTCGGAAGTTAAAAGAAAATCACTGTAGAGAAGCGGAAGAAAAACAACAAAGCAACAGAGCAACATGCTGCAACGAAGCATCCTGATTAATATGTCTTTATCAATGGAATCAAAGGCCTTGCTGAAGGGGAGCTAAGTAGGTATTGTTACACCTCTTCGGTCCATGGCACGACAAACATCATCGGTAATTTTTATGAAGGCTGTGGATACACATATTACTACTTTGCGTCACAAGTGATTCGTCAATAATTATACTTTTTAAGAAACGCTCTCTGAGAGATACATGGCCGTACTCGATCTCAGAACTCCAAACTCAGGAAAAATCCAAAAAATATTAACTACCTGTCGTTTTGACGGTAGATACCAATGCATATTTTCACAGATATTTCTCATTTTATTAGATTGCCACTTCTGGTACCATATTTTTAAATCATTCTACTGTACCTCATCTTTTCCTCTTATAGAATTTTTACTTGTATCACTGCATTCGCCTCGTCACAACAAATCGTCACATCTCCTCTTTGCTGTGGCTATCCTACATCGCGGGAAATCTAACGGATAACTAAACCGCTGAGATTAAGTTCAAGAGTAATTAAAAAAGAATTAATCTGACAGGTTGCAATCACCATGGTACACAGATACGAATACGATTATCTATAAGTTTAAGATTGTAGGTTATAACTCTCGTCGTATATCTCGTTATTCTATACAACGTAGAAAAATTAGGTATAGAAGAAAATAATGAAGACTGAAACAAGAGGAAAATTCCCTGGAGTAATTGTATACAAAGGACTGAGACCAAGAATTCAATCCTTCTTACGCCCGCACTTTTCATGAATGAGATGCTTCCTTCCACTAGAACCCGTCTAAAAATATCCACAAACTAAAAGGGGAACCTCGAAATATTAATATAACGAGAAAAAAAACACTTGTTTCGGCATCTGAAAATAGTGATGCCGAAATCCTAGACCCACGACAAGGAAATAACCTTTCGAAAAGATCCGACTAAATCCGTCCCGGTTCGTAATAAATCCTTCCATATGCTTCCGAATCCTTGTCGGATTAGCAAGGGAAAAAGTCGTCCGGGATTCCTTGTGTCCATCTCTTTAGGGGCAATGGCCCCTGTGAGACGCACGGGGTGAGAGTCAACTGCAAGGGGGGCGGAATGCCAGGCGAAACGGGTTCTCCCGGAGGATCCCTTCCTTTGACTCCTTTCCTAGAATAGGCAGAGCTACTATCCACGCTGCCTTCCGACCCAACAAAAATGGATACAACGCCCCCGCTGAAGGCGAGCCCGTGGCCCCCGGCGTCTTCCTCTTCTGCAGACGGGCGGGGAGGAGTGTGGGGAGGCCCACCTTGACCTCCCAGGCACCACCGATCGAACCACCGACTACGCCACTGCCGAAAATGTCGTGATCTTTCCTTGTCATGCGATGCACGGAGGACGAATGGAGTTGAGGGAATTAAAGGCAAGAAAGTGAGAGAAAGCTCAGGAAAAAGCGGCTGGGGAAAGAAAAGAAGATACAAAAGACGTCGACCATGTCACTTTTTCGTAGGCGCGGTTTTATATGGCGTGTCGGAATGTGTCCTCTTTTCGTGAGAGATTTATGAGAGATGTTCCCTTAGTTGATGAATATTTGCGCTTCGTTCCTATCTCGAATTCGCATTCCCCGAAAGAACGTAAAATTAAGCAGTTCAACGATATCTCGTGAGAGCTCATTCCAGTCTTGAGAGTTTGGCCTCAACAGAAAATCCTTCAGCATAAAGAGCACATACGTCACACGTCTCTCTTGGCCCAAATCCAGCAATATATGCAGCAATGTATACCTGAATCATTGCCTTAATACGGTAGAATAAGGAAAATTTTCATACGACTTGGGCAAATTCTAATGATAAAATTGTTTTGCAGTATCTATTAAGGATTGATGACCACATATACAACACGAAAAAGTAAAATATCGAGAGATATAAATATAAACCTTTCCAAAGAATTGCTACATACATTTCATAATATATCTGCGTCCTTACCAAGACTGACGATACGAAAAGAAGCACACTTAGTAATTTCCACAATACTTTCATTCGCGCGACCAGTTTTGCTTCCCCATATCGATTTCTTCAAACCTAACAATGTCCTATAAACTGCTAGTGACGTGAGGCCTTGTTAAAATTCAAAAATTAACGCAATCTCTTGTTTATACAGTTCCAACGGTAGTATTTTTGATCCTGACCGGGGAAGCGTGACCTTGGTTTAATTTCAAGAAAGCCTCAAATTTGAAAAAAATGTTCATTTTTGTTCAAATTTCAAAAACAATCATCTCCACATAATTACAATTAAGGTCCTAATTACTTCTTTCATTTATAAATCAAAAAACCTTCCTGATAAACGATCACAGGTTAGTGAGACAAATCTCAAATTATGGATTGGAGAAGAATTTGATAAAAGTTCAAAATTACAGATACATTAGACAATTTACTACAATGTTCTGCATAACAAACAGAGTTAACAAACGAGGAAAATAAAAAAACGGAACGAGAAATGGAAAATTAAAGCATGTGAAATTCTGCATTCTTAAATACGATAACCATTTAACTAACTTGAATCAAATTAAGAAAGGCGACTTACCGATATTTATCATCTAAGACGGAAGTATGTCGGTAATTTGGAGACTCAATGGGGCAGAAGAAAAATAGCATTCTTTGTTTGGATACGAAGAATCATTGAGGACTTTATTCGAGAGAAAAGGAAAGATTAAGAATTTGTCTTCATGATATTGCCTTAAGTCTAAAATTAAAGGTAAGAGTGGCCGTAATTTCCGTTAGTAAGCCGTAGTGGCCGTTCTTTTTGAAATTCTAGTGAATACTTCAAGAGAATGCTATCTGAATGTTGAGAAAATCCAGTGATCCGTACTCCCGTTATCCTTCTTCTCCCAGATCCAAATTCAACTCCTACGGTCTAGCTATACGTACAACCAACAGTTATATTCGTCCAAATAATAGCTGATGAGGACATTTTTATGACATCTTGTTGAAAAATAAACACCTAATATATTTTAGACTTACGTAATTTCATCCAAAAATCTGTTCCAATAGTTCGAATCATCCATTGTTGCTCTATCAAAGAAATAAACCATCCACGCTATCTATAGCCTGTTTCCAATCTGTTTTGGCATTTTTACGTCAGTTTGCTAGCCAGAAACATCAGTGTTGTATTATAAGGAAGATTTATAGCACTATTTGTGAGACAGTGTACCCAAAATAAATCATTCCGTTAGGGAGGCATCCCTATTAGAACATTCCTCAAGTGGAAAAAGTAATGCGAAGCGACCGCCAATATGGTACTATTTATTACTCGCATGTTCATTTTCATCTTATTAAGGTTAAGTTCAATGAAAACGTTGGTGGAGGATCATCACAATAATTGAAAGATAACGGTGGGCTCGCGGTTACGCAGCCTAATCTACAGTTTCTGATCCAAAACATACTACTAAAATGTACAATGGAACAGAAAAAGTGTTATATTTTCAGGGACGATCGATTATTCCTTCATATACGTAAGTTTATTTAAAGATAATCATTGATACGCAAAATAAAGAACATCTTTGCACGAATAAAAGGATAAAAACTGAAACACTGACCAATTCTCCTTCTTTGGAAGTGTATTCTGAGTGATATCAGTAGTCAAGGAAGTTCAAAATCAAGCGGAAATAACTGATAACGGAGCGCTTTCAAAATGATGACAGGAAAAGACGTAAAATTGGCAATATGGAGTGTAATGCTTGACAGCTGTGAACCGTTGGCCCAAAGGACATCAGAGTAATGAAACATTGGTGGGCCCAGCAATTAATAATGGGTCCCTTATATGACAGTTGGGACCCTCGAATATTGGGGACCTGCCCATAAAAGAAATGGAGAATATCAAAAGATTGGAGGCCTCGAGATATGGGTGTGGCGTAGAATGGAAAACTACGTTGGGTCGATATAAAAGTAAACATAGAGGTACTACAGATGAGGAGAGGGTTTTAACTGAAGTAATTAAGCATCGACATAAGAAATGAGTGCGTCAAATATTTAGAGGAAAGAGTTTGCTGAAGAATGAAACTGAGGTAGAATGCAAGGGAAAAAACAGGGGAAGACAAAGGCAAAAATGTTGGATAATTCACCAAGAAACCAAAGAAATGACATTGAATAGGGAATATAGAGGCACTTGAACCTACCGAAAGGTAGTGCACTTATGTAACATGCCCGTTATGGGATGGTTGCGGGGCCTGGAGGAGGATATTGAGAGGTCAGAGGCATTCGAGAGTATTATGCATCTTAGACTGCAGTCTTTAAAGTAAGTTGAAAGGAAACTAAAGGAAAGGAGATTTTTGATTGATGAAATTAAAATGAAACAGAAGTGCGTAGAACTGATGTTAAATAAGGACTTATCGCTCAAAATAGTGATTGAAGGAGGATGCGAGGGAAGAGACAGAAAAGATAAAAAAATGTTTGTTGGGGGTATGAAGATAAATTAGCAAGGACTAAAGTAAATGGTGTAAAGTAGGGAGTTTTAAAATTTTAGGGCATTTCGAAAGGTAAAGAATGTATGTATTACGCGAATATTTTTACTCAAATTACACACAGGCTGAAGTGTAATATATGAAATTTTCGAGTCATAGAACCGAACACGCACCTTGCGAATCTAATTTTGATTCCCGGGTGAAATATAGTGGCTCATTACTTACGAATCTCTATAGATCCTAAGCTGTCGAGATACCACCTTTCTCTTCGCCGGCCGTTAACTTAGGCACAGAATACAAGACTAATAAAAAGGTCAGTATTAGAATCAATTTACTTAATTTTCTATTTTCGTACACAACCTGGTATCTTTTACGGTTTGCTGGAGCAAAAATTTGTCATACAACGATACATTTTAGGATAAAATTACTAAACTTGCGATACCGAGAAAAGGTCAACAAATTTTCTTTTAAGTGCATTGCAAGATGAAGTATTAGAATAGGAAATTTTCGAGATATGACAGAAACGACTATCTTGTGAGAGCCAAGACCGGCTTAGACTGATTCATCAATTTATGAATTTATTATGCTGCATATAAGAAAGATCTGAATGCGATTAATTACCCAAAAAAATAACATATAATTCATAAAGATATAATGATATAATACAAAGAAAATAATGTGAAAAAATGAATACACTCAAGAGCTAGAAAAATAATAACATGAATGACCGCCAAGGAGCAACAATAACGTATATTTCCATAAAATGTCATGATGATTTCACTACATTTCATATTTTACATGATTTCTTGAAGTATGTGAATTTCAGATAAGCAGCAGTTCATTTTTGGAAAAGAAACTCGAAAAACTACCAAAGGAATATCGAAAATATGCTCGAAATCTGACAACCGCGTCAATATATATATATATATTCCAGAATAAAACCATTACACAGGCCAAGAAATTTAAGAAAGAAACCAGCGCAACCGTTGCTATCTTATCCCATCTTCCCACTAATGCTACCTGGAATACTTAGAATAGCTACGAAGCATGCAAGCTAAAGGATTAGGAAGCGGAGGAATAAGTCGTAAAGGCAGCAGTTGCATGAGACGAGGAGTTGGGTGAATAAAATAAACAATAAAAAACTTCCAAGTTTCATCTGCTATCCCTCCAAACTTAACAAGCGAAGCAATTGCAAACAAACAAAGGGACGAATACCGCGCCATCTCGTGCAAGTTAGATAAGATAGTAGGCGGAGTGGGGCGGAGTAAGGTAAAGAAGCACCCATCAAAACTGAAAGAGAGATATTTACAGAAAATATACCAGAAAACAAGTCCATCCGATCACGTCTTAGAAAGAGATGGAAGATGTATGGGAGAAGAAGCTAAAATGTGGCGATGAGGTAGGTGGAGGAGATGAAAAGAAATGTTTGCTTTTGTTTTAAATGCCACATGAATTATTGTGATCCGGAAAAGAGCGAATAGAAAATTGTCTTCTTTGTCTTACAAGGAGAGTGTACAGTGTCGCCAGCGATTTGGACGATAAAACTTGGTAGTTAGATTTCGAGTCAAGAATGACGAAATACCCCCCAGCTATGGTTTTACGGGCAATAGTTTTCACGGAAAAAAACTTTCAGCCGAATTCAGCCAAGTTTCAGCCAAATATACGATACAGTTATGATGCTAACCATTTGGGTACTGCTCAGCGCACAAGATAGAGTAGTGTTAAGGAGTCTGCTTCCGAAAACTATACACAGGGACCCATCCCAACATTAGTTAATTTTTTTCCTCGTTTTTTCTTATATTTTGGTCCTCAGAATTTTCATTTATCTCTCCTTAGGGGCATTCCATATCAAATAGACCAATTTTAGAGAAGTACCACGCTCGACCATCACCGATTTCAGTGAAATTTTGTGTGAACATAAACTCATATCCTCTATGAACATTTAGCAAGTTTTACATCCATCAGCGAAATATTTGCTGAGGAAAAGTCATTTTGTTTTACTTACGGAGGAATCAACAAGGAAGAAAAACGCAATTAATCACCGGCAAAATGACTAAACATTATTTTGAACGTAAATAAAATTACCGAAAAGTATCTCAGGACAAATAAATTTATCAAAGCCGGGATGAAATCTCCTGTTTATGAATGCTCCAAAAGATGGAAGCTCTTGTTGTGGTGTCGAAAAATGTAGAGGAGGCTGGGTCTAAATGGGACAGGATGGAGATAGATAGTGTTGGCGATGGAGAAAGCAGCGAAGGGTATGGCCCCGAAGACGTTTACAAAGCAGGGCGATGCGAGATGGATGGATTGATGAGTTTGACACTGTTTACCATGAAGATGTAATGGCTATTATTGGATTGCTTTACTCTCTCCTGAAGGATGCTGAAGGGAGAGGAGGTTATAAAAGCGGAAATAGTGTGAGGGTAAGTAGCGTGAAAAACAACTGCAAGGAGAAAAGATGAGGAGGGAGGCAAATCAATTTATAGCCTGTTTTCCGGAGTATTTTGTTTTCCCCTTCAGCCTTTCAGGTCCATTTTTACGCTTTCCCCAAAGGAGATGAATGGCCCCTGAATACTATGGTACTAACTACGGTAAGAGTACTTAAAATGTTTCCTTTTACCCTTTTCTCTTTGAAATTCATCCTTAGGGAAATGATATTCCTCTAAAGAAGATTATTAGTAAACAGAGCTGAGCAGTCAACCGTCTTCCTGAATTCCTTCTAAATGGTGCCATTGTCTTCCGTGTGATAAATCTGTATTGTATCTACTCTTCTATACCCTGGAAAAAACACTCGAGAGCGGCTTCCGAGAAATCAAACCATTTCTATTTCTACTTCAACCATGTCATGATTTCATCCCCATCAATAGGTCCTTTTGTCTACCTAATGAAAAAAATGCTTAATTTGCAATGCTAAACGCTAATTAAGATTGGCTTCGATCTTCATGCATTGTGTGAGGGTAATTAATACGGGAAGATAGAGAAAGTGGATGTATTAAATTACATTAATTAATCAAAAATAAATGTATGAAAACCTGTTCTGGAGTTAATATTTTCTGTAATCAACGCAAATAGGATGGTAAAATATGAACGAAGTAAACCACCTCAGAAGCTACACGAGAAAATAACCACTTACTGGCCACCATTTACTTCAGTTTGGGAGCGATTCCAGCCATTTTGAGTAAAGTTCGACATTTTCACCGAAAGTAAAACATCCGGCAAAACCTCATCACCTGGAGATCTAAAGGAAGAAAAGTTGGATTGTGTTTTAAAAATTGAACAAATTCACTTTAGTATACCTGCCCATTCAATTCACTCTTGAACATTTCGTGAAAACCTTCTTAAAGCTTATGCTTATTGACGGAAGACTACTTATCAATAGCTATAAGAATAATAACAACAATTACGACAAATATACCACCACTATTACCCAGAAATATCCTTCTATCTCAGGCCATAATTTACCAAATGTATTCGTCAATCGGCTCATGATTTTTTAAACATAAAATTCTACCCTAGCGTAATGATGATTACGTAAAACAATATTAAGAGCTCATTTTCTTACTGGTATATAACGGGGGGCATTAATAGTATATAGGAGCGATTAAATAAGCAATTTTCTATTCAACTGAAAGCGTAGGCGAGAGAGAGAGAAGAGCCAGAACGAAGATCGCCTTGGGGAAAATTGAACGAAAACGGAAGCTATAGTCGGGAATATCGATGAAAAAGAGTCAGAATTGAATTATCGAAGGGTAAAGGTCGCGTTGAGATAGAAGGCCGTCTCGATTTGTTTCTTTCCCATCCTCCCTCCGGGGAGATAAAATTAAACTCAGGCATGTGCGTACGAAGATACTAAGAGAGCTAAAATATAATAAGCAAAAGAGGACCACTTCCTTAAACGAAAAGTAAATAAAACAATTTAATTTTTTTAATTTAATTTGAAATTCGAATAATTTAATCGGCTTTTATTGAGTTCTGATTCTTACCCTAAATCTGTACAAATATTTTGAAGAAATTTACACCTTTCCCCGGTTATACATAAATTTAATATTGCAATGATTCTTCCATATTTCCGGTTAACGAGACTCATGTAATTTGCTATGACAATACTCCATCGAAATTGCTTACTAGAAATATTCGAGTTGAAAAAACTATTATTTTTGCATTATTGCTCCTCTGTACATTATTCCGCCCGGAGACAGGCTGGATTCTCATCGTTTCACCCTACGTACGCCTTTCTAAGTCATTTGCAGGGGGGATGAGGAAGCCAGCCAAGATGAGGAGTGAGGTAACTCACCTTTAGTTTATTCATTGAGCCAAAACGATACAAGTATAAAACACCCACGAAAGTGAAGTATAATAACCCTATGAATAGAAGATCTTTATTCCAAATTCAAATAATACAGTTTGGGAAAAATAACTATCTTACCAGGCTTGCTTAGTTGACACCATGTTTTTGAGTTCACCTTTATCATTTACAAATCTATGAGGAGATATGATAAGCGTAAATAAGAAAATGCCGTTATAAAAACTGACAGTCTTTTTAAAATCTAGAAACGATTTAAGAACTTGTTCTCATAATGGTTGGTGCTAACTAGGGAGTTTGCATTCATATCTTTAATTCCTTCATTATGCATTTTACTATGTTGCATCAATCAAACCGTTGATATTTCCAATCTTTGTTACAACAAGCACAATTTGAAACACCCTTGCATGAACATAGCGTAGGATGTTGAAGAGAATGTTCTCTAACGAGGAGTGACTAAAAAAATCCGCATTTTAATCCTCGACTTTTTATATCGCGCTAATCAGCTCGTGTCCACGACGTTTAATCCCTTTACTAGAGGGCCTTCTGGACGGAATGCAGGCCCAAATGATGCGACGTGGAATTGGGGAATGTCGCAACCCTGAGAGACCACAGGAGACCACTTAGGAAGGAAAGATGTACTGCTCCCTACGTGACGTAACTCCTCACTCGTTTCGTCGGCCTAAAAGCGAGCGACTTGGAAAATGCGAAAGGAAAAAAACTCTTGCCTCCAGTGCTTAGATTCCACTGTACTTAGTCCAAATTTTCCCGAAATAGATTCATCTAGGCTGCTTTGAACCCACAAAATGTGGAAACTACTTTCTGCTATTCTCCACAAGAGTTAAGATAACCTAATGTTGACATGTTTTGGAATGTGGCACTACAGCATCCAATCTATTCAAAGATTTTAGAATCAGGACGCCAAATATTTTCAAGGAGACATACAATGGGAAATAGGAGCTTTAATTATCGATTCATAGCGGAAGAGAATATTGCGAAAGATATTCACCATTATACCAAATATAATCATCATAATTGATTCAATTAAGGAATAACAAGTATGAAAAATGGCGACATGACTGGGACTCGAACCCAGGTCTCCCACTTTCCGGGCAGGTATTCTAACCATCATTCAAAGAATTTACACCTTTCCTTAATCCTTAATTCAAATTAAATTAAAAGATATGAGAGGCAAATGTCATTAAACTCAGAGAAGTAGAAAAAATTTTATTTTTTAAAATTTAGTCATTGCAGACTGAAAATATTTACGACAATAAATCATTAAACCTAGGACGTTACCTTCTGTTTTGTTGAAAAATAAAATCATTATTATAGAATAGCATAAAATACATTTAAGAATTATTCGGATGGGAACAATTCTACTTAGTTATATGTCGCTATAATATGTAATGACTGAGTGGGTCTGTGTAAAACAGACCCATCGCCCCTAACTCTAACTTGCCATAAGAGTTGAATAATAATAAAGGAATTTCGAACTTATAGTTGAAATTTTTAGGCGTTAGTATATTTCAATTTCGAAACCCCAAAACCTAAATTATTACCTAATTTTCGATAGATTGGGGCATAAACAGGGATGCTTAATTTGCAGAAGAGTCGTTTAACGCTAGCTCAAACTAACTGACTGAAGATATTGACTGGTCTCAATCTCACCAATTAAAGACGTTAACTAATTAATATAGTCCACAATGCGGATTAAGGATGTGGACTAACTATCAAATTACGAATCCAGTAAGGATAATGACAAAGGATAAAATTTTTGAACACTGTTTTGAAAGACCGTGCCACCAGAAGAGAGTGTAATAATTATGAAACCGGTACATTAAAAATACCGTGAAAAATAAGATGGCGAGAGAGATAAATCCAAACGATACCTGAAGAGACTGTCAACCCTCTGATTATTATATGTGTATATATATANNNNATATATATATATATATATCGTAACAGATTAATCAAATTATTCATAATACTCACACAGTTATCTAAACACTAGAAATGGAAGTACAATAACCAACAATACCTATGTTCAGAGCGACTTCATCGATTCTGTAAATATTGTAGAGAGCTAATGAAAAAGTATGATAAATACATGTGGAATCTCTCAATTTGCTTAGATATTTACTTTCTCACCACAACTGCATGTAAACCACGAGATAATTTTATCACAGAATCCACCCTTGGATTTTTTTTCCAATAGGAATTTGCTCGGTATATTCTTAATACACATTGACCCAGAGATAATAAACGTGCATGTATCACCTCTAGATCATGAATAAAACTTTTAGATAGACTGATTCGAATAGATGCATATCAGTATCATTGGCAGAATTTCTGATAAAAGAAAGTAAGAAAAATCATTTTTTTGATAATTCTTTTTCACCAGTTCCAGCATAATCTATAAAGTTGCTCAGTTTATGATTATCTGTGTATTATATAAGCTTTCTTTTATTGCAGTGAAATCCTTCTTAATCTTAAATCATCATTTGAATTAGTAATTTTAAATCACCGTTCGTGCTTCTCGAACAGCCAACCGGCAAATTTACTTTAATAGCAGGATACTCTTATACAATGGATGATTATAATCGTTGATTTACGAGACTCATCCAAAATATAACTAACAACTTTACCCGTAATACATTTCCCACATAGTAAAGAAGAAATTGCAAGGGGTGATTTTATTGTATAGCATCCCTCCGCACATGAAGGTGTGATTTAGATCATTTTCGCTAACTGTTCTGTTAAGTATCTTGCAGAAAGATACGTGAATAAAGCCGTCTAGTTAATTTGTCAACCAATATTTACATGTGTTTTTATCAGCTCATATGAAGAATAGCATCTCTCTGAGTATGCACAACTTCAAAACACAGTAAAACGAGAAATTAAACCTACATATTCCAAGCGTATCCTTTGCGCATGGACACATCGTCACGTGCGATAATTTCCCTTCGAAACGGAAGCGAATCCCGCTAAATGTTTGTATTCGAGGGGGAAATTCGGCGAGAAATATCACCGGAGAGAGAGAGAGAGAGGGAACAGGAAAAATTGCTCCATTTACGATCCTCACAAAGAACACACTCCTTTTCAAACTGGACGTGAGGTAACAGCTCACTAACACCAACACCAGGCGAAATAAAAAAGACGTCCTTTTCGCCACACGCGCATTATGCCCCACCACCTACCAAGAATGAAACGAGGAAAGAGTGGACGAAGAGGATGTGATAGAAATGGGGGAGACGGAGAGGGGAGAGAGTAACTGTGAAGAAAAGGAGGGGAACTTTTTTGATACCTTGCCAACACGCTCTTACGTCCTCCCTCCAACATCCCACACATTTCTGTTACGAGCAGTCTTCCCCCTTAACAGAGTTATGTCGTGGCGCGTATTAGTACTACCGGAATCCGCCAGGGGGGGTCGCAGTGCCGCCAAACACACCCCCACTCCACCCTCAATACCTCCCATCCCATAACAAACCCTCTTACAAAACCGTCCTGCACGAAGATTCCGCTCTGAAGGGGAAAAAAAATCTTTTACCTTTAAGTTCGGTGAAAGGTAGGAAGCTGGGTCACCGTGTCACAGAGCGTTTCATAAAGAAGTGGGGTCGGTCAGGTTTTCCTTCTTCGCCCCTTTTATACTTGCACTCTCACTGCACGAAAATAAAAATTTGTCTCGTAGCTGCCGGAAAACCACTGTAGACGCGCGTTCTCAGCTACCATACCGTGGAACACCCACAACACTGCACCAAATAAACACCACCAACAAGGAGGATCAAAAGACCCTCCCCGGAAATACTTCACTATCCACCCACACTATATGGAACGCATTTTTCTCTCCAAACAAGCACAAACGCGTTCCTAGAAGGTCCTTTACCCTCTGGGACGATGTGTTTCGCGCCGCAGAAGCGGTTTTTTCGGGCCTCGTGAGCGGCCGACGAAGGGAAGTTGGAGGAAGACCTATAGGCCTTGGGCAACCCCCATGAACTAAAGTCCGAAGGAGTTGGAGGACGGGCCGGAGGAGTATAGGGCGTCCACACACAGAAGAGGCGGAGAAGGTGAGGAGGGGAAGGCGAAGAGTTAGTGAGAGGGAAAAGGGAGAATCAGTCGCGTCCCAACAAGACAAGGCAACGAGAGAATAAACGAGAAGTGGGTTTGACGAGAGCGAATCTTTCGGTGAATGCGAGATTCTCAGAGGAACTGAAAAAGGACATCCATTGGTCGGGAGTTTCGTTGAAACAAAAATAGAATAGAAAAGTCTGCATGATTTCTAGCAAAATGCCGACCGAATCCCAAAATTAGTCTCGCAAAAATATTATCAGATGCAATCCCATCTACGTAAGAGACTCGTTGGCCTCGATAGCGCAAATATTAACATGCAAGCCTAGATGCGCTTGGGCCACGTGTTAAAATTCTGGCATTAGCAAGAATTACTGAGCTTTTTTAATAAGAATAAGAAATTAAAAGAGAACCAATATCTCACATATTTTCTTCAAAGATATGACATATTTTCTTCAATGAAGTAATTATTTTTAACATTGAAAATTTGTATTTTCTCTCAGTGCTAAATTACTTTGAGATTTTCGTCTCTCCTCGTTGGGGTCTCATTAAAGGTGCCGTCTCGATGAATCTGATTGGGTTCTATAAAAGTATTACGCCAAAGATATATTTTAGTGGTCAAAAAGAAATACATATTAACGACGATTCTAATTCTATAATTCTCGTATATCTAACCTTGTAAATTGAGAATGGTTATAAAAAATCTGAATGCATAATTCTAGCGGTACACACTGGATTCATTTTATATATTACTAAAATAGAATAGCAAAATCTACAAAATATTTACTTCCTATTAATAGTTTTATGAATCAACTTTTCCTTTTTACTAGGAAATAAGTATGGCTTTTCGTATTCGGTGCCACATACCTTCAGATTTATGGCCTTCTCAAAGGAAATGATAAATAATATTTAATTTAAGAAGCCTACCGAATCTCACTATACAACTCAAAATTCTGTAAAATAATTAAGGCATGCGAAATGGCATTCAAAATATGAAGAAAATGTATGAGTATATTACTTATATTAAAACGTAATAAATAGAAAATAATATCAACAAAATATGCAAAAGAAGCTTATTGATATCATGTCAGTTTCCATATATATAATATTCCATTCCTTGAAATTTTTACGAAAATCAATTACGTGTATTCTGACGTAATAATTCAGATACGCCAGAAACAGCGGTTAGGTAAGAGAGTCCCGGTACTCAGTACCTGTTGGTTCCGACCGCGCTACGTCACTGGGTAATTAAATAAAATCAAGCTTCAATTGAGGAGCCAACCATGTTCTAGGTGAAATAGGACGAAGACGTTCCTCAACCTCTACTAGTATCATTAAAAGATGGAAAAACTATTTTCCAACAGTAACAGCCGTGGGCGTAATATTGAAGAATATTTTATATTACTGAAATAAATAGCTAAGAAAAACCTACCGACAGCTCAGACTAGGTCACTATAATGTTTATAGATCGGTAACTAATCGGTGAATAAAAGTATCGCGTAATACATGGAAAATGTTGCTATAAGATCTTCAACTGTAAGAGAATTTGTATGATTTGTTCCTTTATTTATTTACTACCATTCAGTTTACTACATGTCCACCGCAGGGTTAAATAGCATCTTCTAGACATTCAGACGCTCTCTTATAATAAATGCAACATAGAAAGACAAAATTAAATGAGTATCCTCACCTTTGCTTTTCATTTAATCTCCAGGGCAGAACGACTTGAGTGTAGTCCAAAGGGCAACAGAATCCACCATAAAGGGTAAATGTCTCAAAGATAAAAATCACTCTCCTTTAATGACAGTCTCAAATACTTAATCTCAAAAGCTTTGTATAAGGCACTTCTCTCTGTCCACTTCAAGCTTTAGTGAATTTAGACTATTTGTCAAAATATCAAGAGAAGATCAAAATATCATCTTTAACATCTCTTAACAAGGATAATTATTTTTATTTTACTTCCGTTTCCCCGTTTTCTACGAATAAAATTGGGGATTATCAGAGGGAGGGACAAAATACATGGAAATAAACGCCTTTGCGTCCCGCAGAGCAGAACGGCTGCACGACCCGGTTTTTGGCATACGACTAGCAATCCGAAAGAGAATGTCGTTGGGATTCTAGATAGACAAGTGAGTAGGGCGTTCGACTTTTATGAGGGCGATCCCTGGTTCGATTCCCGGTGGAGGATTATGACCTGTCCATAAATGACCTTAGCTATCGAAACACTTTCAAAAATACTAATACTACGGCGAGAACGTCGAGAAATGAAGATTTTTCTCATTAAGAGTTCTCTATTGACTTTATGATGCTTCATAAAGCCAAGGATAAAGCCAAGGATCTCTCCTTGGAGACTAATTTTACAAAAAAAGTTGATACTTCTACTGACTCAATTCCCACCTCTTGAAGCATTTTGGAAAACCTCGGCAAACTTTCGAAACTTCATTTCAAACATATTCGCATCGTGAAACTTAGAGGCTCAACAAGAGACAGGGAAGTAAAAGTTGAAATTCGCGGAGAAAATGACATTCGCAGCATGAAGGGGAAGAGAATGAGGGATGCGGGGGTGGGAGTTAATCACGAGGCGGCTGACTGCTCAGGGTTCATTATTTTCTCCGACACAGTGATTTGCGAAAGAGGAAGTCCGAGACACATAACGAGGATATGATTGAGAGGACGGGAGCGCGGGTGGAGAAATGACGGGAGAGAGAAAGAGATGGAGCTAGACGTTGCCACAGTAACAATGTTAAAGAAATCTATCGGTTTCCTTATTAAGCAAACGAAATTCTTCCTAAGTTTGACTCGTATAGCTTTCAATCCGTTAAAAGGAAATATTTTAAAGGTAATCAAAATATTTAACTTCCTTTCAAAGTAACTACCTGATTCAAGATGAAACCGGATGTAAAAATTCTTTCAAAGAAAGAGCTTTGCTTTGAAAGAGAACGAAATCTATTCAGATTGAAACATAGTACTAAATTCTTGATTATTATTCTGATTTTTTGGAAACCCTGCGAAGAAAATATTCAATAAAATAAACCTTTCTTTTCTGAGAATAGCTCTGCCATGTTAAGCTTGCAAGTTGAACATTTAAGAAAAAATTTGGTGAATATCTAACAGATATTGGACGAGATATTGAAACCCAAAATACAACTACTCGAGGGCTTGACAGATTCAAATTCCAAAGACCACACTGGGAACAGTCAGGGACTCCTAACGAAATTTTGTAAAGAAAAACTTAAAACTGAGAAACTAATCTAGTGGGAATTATACAAATCAATAAACAACAACATTCATTTCTTAACAGCCACATGATAATCTCTTTCGCATTTCATAGTCTTTGGATTAGAGGTTATGAATTGGATGTAAGATTATGGAAATCAGTTATAGGACATTAGAGATATAAAACGAAGGTATTACAAAAATGAATCATATAAACCAAAACCAAAGGGTAGGCAGATAACATCTTCAAAGGAAGGCAGCCAATGCTACCCAAAGAAACTTCGAATAGATTGTAGATTAAACGACATTCTGAAGTAAACGGCATTCGGAATAAACGAAATGTCAACCAACCTTCGTCTGGGGGAATTCCGCATTTTCGGGAAGTGGAATATTTTCTGCATTTTGCATGTAATGGGATTTAAGGAGAAAAGAAAATATATCGAGAGGTGGCATGATACAAACTAGTAAAACAACAGACACATTGCCTTGAAAATTAAAAAACGACGTAGGAAGTAACCGATAGATGCATAAGTTGGTTGAAGTTCGACGATTTGGGATGGGGAAAAAGGGAAACTGGAGTGATGGGGATTCGGGGCCCGGTGTGGAGGGGGGACCCTAAATATAGAGCGTGGGGAATGGGTTGGTGAGAAAGAATATGGA
This sequence comes from Ladona fulva, assembly GCA_000376725.2. Lineage (NCBI taxonomy): Eukaryota > Metazoa > Arthropoda > Insecta > Odonata > Libellulidae > Ladona > Ladona fulva. The sequence goes on along the minus strand of KZ308577.1, from coordinate 25,293 downwards.
CGCGTCCACAAATCAAGAGATACGTGGGCGTTGCCTTCAACTCCTCTCCCCCACCGATGCCCTTTCCTCCAAATATTATACCCCCTTTTACTCCCAAAAAGATTACCTAAGGTACGATTTCGCCCAAATGCTTTCCTTCGAGGAAATCGCCCATGGCCTGTTCTGAAGTCTGTAGTCAATATGACGGGTCTAGGATGATACTCCGCCGCCGCTTCACAGCAAACTTCTAACAAATTTGCACGTTTCGACGTCGCCATTTTGCCGAAATTGCGGCCGGAAATGTGATAAAGATTCTGCTGTCTTTATTAAATTCATCTTTATCACCCTCGTTAAGGTCACGGTGCAATGACCTTTATTCATTCAATATATCAAGAACTCTAGCATATTAGGAACTAAAGAAAGCTCGTACATGGAAAAGATGAATGTGATATAAAAAATTGTACCGTTATCACATTCAAGGATCATTCAAATAAAATCCATTACATCTTGATCTAATTAAGCAATAATTAATTGTAAAAAACAAAAACCCTCTCCAGTAATGCCAACCACAATTCTTAAATCTTTTCCTAGTTTTCATCGTTACGACAACAAATAGTTTCTAAGAAGAACTGAAACTCCATTTGTACATTCCATCTTAAGCGAAAAATTATTCCCTCCTTACACCTTGAAAATGTTTTTCATTACTACCAAAATAGTCATTATGAGTTAAACAAGGAGGAGAACAACAAAAACTAAAGTTTAAATCATCAATGGCTTAAATCATCAATGTTTTAAGGATAACGTGCGAAGTAAGAAGCTCAAGGAACTTTCACTCCACATGAACACATCAGCTTACTTCCCTTACTTTGAGGAAACGACCATTAAAAACCTTTTGCCTTTTCCGGGATGATTTTTCGCTCTTTTAAAAACATTTCAACTCCTCATGAAGTCGATTACTAGAAAGAGGTGAGCTTATGACAAAATGATAAATGATCATTCATTTCCTAATCTGCTGAGATGAAGCATTAGACGGATCGAAGTCCTTACCAGAATATCCTTTCCATCAACAGCGTTCTTATCCTTCCGTCAAATAAACAGCTTCTTTTTAATTGGTAAATAAAACGAAACGAAAATAATCAACGAAAGCCCTGCTTTGGCAGAAAGACATTGCCAAATAATTTGGATTAAATTTTCACCTTAAATCGATAACTGACCTTCCAACTTCCTTCGTATAGTGTTCTCATTTCTTCGCATTCCTAAACGTACCTGTTCTTTTCGATTATAATATTACCGTATTCAATTTTGTGGCATATTAGTAGATATAATAAATCCCGCTTATACTATTAGTAAGCCAAAATTCACTTGCGAACATACTGACTTAAGCGAAAAACAATCAAAAACATGATAACGTAAATCGGCTTTTTATAGGATAAAATGCCCACTAACTTCAATTTCACGTATGTACTCACGATACAAAAGAATAATTTTCAAACACTCCAGCAAAGGTTTTTCTTCGAGTGAGTTGTTTTTCGCTTCTTACAGTCATCAGTATCATAGTTCACTTAATGCAGTTACTTTTAACTACGATATATCTTTTAAAAAGGAAATGGCTAAAGGGAATGTGTTACTTGGTTAAATATTCTTGCATTTTAAGTATGATTACTCACTACCTACCAATTCTAAGTTTACTATGATGAGCTGAATACCTTTTCAGTAAAATTGCATGCTAAATATTAGCAGTTCCAGTAATTACTCAATAAATTAATTGCAACATGGAAATAATTTACTTCAATCAAATGGAAACTTAAAATGCTAGCATATTAGGCAAGAAAATCAGCAAGTTTTCGGTAAAACGATCTATTTTATTGAACGAAGATAGAATAAGCTTTCCGAAGGACGCAGATGTCCATGTATCTGAAGAATTGCCTCCCAAGAGACCCAATGCCTTTCGTTCATTCAACGCCGAGACCGTCTACGAAATAAAAGATATACTTCGGAAAACTCGAATTCTCCTTTTAAGGAAATTAGCCTCCTTTCTAACTCTAACGGATTCTCCGTTGCCTTTACGTTCAGCAGGTAAGAAGTAAACGAGCAGTATTGGAAACTATAAATAGCGATGAAAGTACTTTGCGAACCACGAGCGAAACGTTACGACAGTCGCTTTCATTCACGAATAATTCATATCCGAGAGTTCATTTAGGAATCAACAGTATGCAAATCGAGTCCTCACAGTAGCTGCAACGTGCACACACTTTATTCAGGCGTTTAATAACAGGGGCGTACTTCATCTAGTAGACAGAAGAACGTTGGAAGGTCTCCGTGATTCATTTTGAAAGCTCCAAGTCACAAAGATACATGATTTAGCGCAAGTATCTCATGCAAGAGTGCGCAATTGTAACATCTGTACATTCTCATCCAAGGTGAGACAGAGGAGGTAAATCTTTCAAGAGAAATTTAGCATTTAATCTTCTTATTCTGCTGGCGCTGATATGAAGACATGAACATGAAGCTCTGGTGAAAATTACTGTTATGCCATCGGATATAGTACTGATCTTCCAAGACACCGATAAATAAGCGATGGTAAAACATACTGCGAGATTTAAAATACGAGGAAACTATGTTTAGTATTTAAATCTGTGACGCCACGATATATTTTTAATGCCGCTAAACTTCTTCTATCATCTCTTTCTATGACTGTTGAACATAACATAAATTCATGAGCGCGTAATACAAAACCTAAGAATTCAATCCGTAAATATCTTAGGAATTTGTAGTCCTAGACATTGCCACCTCAGCGATTTACAGAAAATAGCAAAGGTCTTTCAATAACTATTCCGCAGATACGATTTTTAAAAGAAAATATGAAAGAAGCAAAACTGAAATACAAATATTTAAACTCATTTCAATGTTTACATTTATTTAGTTTTTTAATTATTTATATATCACCACTTTAACACTAAGCGTCATAGCTAAAACTACAACACGTTCTAAAAACTCTAAGCAAAATATGAGGCCGTAAAGATAGAGGGCGCATTAGCAACGAAATAATTACTCATCTTGGCGAAAGTTTCGGAAATAACACTCACGGAGAAACGCTTACGGGCAGTGGGTCAGCCAGGTATAAAAATAAACTGACAACAAACTCGCGGAAAAGGAGTAAATAAATTTAAAATACAGATGAGGCAGCCTCCGTTGGATGTGTAATCCGCGACATTTTGAACCAAACGTAAACTGGAAAGGAGGAAAGCATTCAGCGGCCACTCCTAATATTGAAGACATATATCTCCGTCAAAAAGGGAAATATAGTAACATTCTTTACAGTTTCGATTTCCATCTCGCATTTTACGTCTTTTTTACTCTTCCTTCTATCCTTAGTCTACAGGCTTTCCATTTCTTTCCATATACTCGGATCAATTGAATACAAATATTGCAGTGTAAATGCGTAATATGCGTGTAAATGCGTGCACGCAAATCCGTGTAAGACAACTTCCCGTAATTTCCTGAGAGGATGTAGCATTTAGGTTTCACTAACTAGTCACATACACCTGTGTTACTTTCGCGGATAAAATCCCAAAACAACTAAGCGCAAACGTGATTAATTCTGAAATTATTCTAAAATGTTAGAAATACCTTTTATTCATACTTGCGATAATTATTTATACTAAATACGATGACTATGCTTCAAATACAACATAACCATTTAGATCCGGTTGTAATCATTTCCATCAAAGGTTAAAATTCTCCCTTTTACATTACCCCTTTATACCAAGGTGGGGCTGTTCAGAATTGAATCAAAAAGAAAAACAAGCTTATTACTGTTCCATAAATTTGCTACTATTTAATCTGATCAACTTTTAGCTAGAGAACTAGAGGAATTCAGTGAGTCGCAAAGAGGCTCGTGTGCATTTCACATAAGTATATAACTTTCTGATGCAAATTCTCTGACTGTGTACTTTCCGTATCTGTCTGTACTCCAATCTTCGTAATATAACTGTAAGGAAAGCCATTTCCCGAAACTCCACACATACTAATGATGGAGGTAAATTTTCCTTTGCGTTTACTTCCTGAAATTTGATATCTGAAAATGTTCGTACCCGCAAAATATGCGAACGATTGGCAATCGCTTCAATATCCTACATAACTTGGCTAAGAATACTGCTCCCGGATACTTCCTGCATGCTAATTGTCTGAGTACAATGTAACGGAACCGCATGTTCCCGAATGTCTCTCGGAAAAAAGCTTAGATGTAATTTAGATCAAATTACATTAGAGTCCCCATACTGTTCGACTTTTTGATACCAGGGTTGTGGTAATATAAGTAACTTTCTCCAAGCTATTCACGTACCCGGATGCTCGGGTCTTTATATTCATAATTTTATGAGAAAATATTCATTATACTGAATAATAATGATTCTAATACAATTTCATAGCAATCGAATGGTTGAGTTTTTGATTTTCAAAAAAAAAGAATTCGAAAAAATGAGAGCATTTGAAGTCGAATAATTCATTCAGGTTTAAGCCGTGGGCATGAAAATGCTGATTTCGAGGGTGGAAAAACTCACAAGAATAAGTCAACGTTTGCTAACCTTGATATACATTTTCTAATCTGTCGGCCCAATGAATTCAGTTCTATTCAATATTTATCTTAACCAACATTTAGCTGTTGAATTACTTTCACCTTTGGCGAGGTAAATAGTGTAATCAACTCTAGCATTCAGCTCTTTTGTTCCGAATTTCCTCTACCTCCACGGTTCACGATGATTATGATCATTATTCTTATTTTTTGCAAAAATCTAGCATTTGAGACAAGCGCTAGTCCTTAGTTTGCAAGAAAATAATAAGTGTCAGGTTACCCAGTAATTGGTTATGGAAACACAACATCCTACATTATTCGCCACAATATCATACTCCCGAATAGCGGTTTCCATTATATTTAGTCCTGGTATTATAATGTATACTTTAAGTAGACATTAACTGCATTCATTTTAGGGCCCAGTGTCATAATGATTTATTAGAGTTAAAGTGAAGATTATAGTTAATCTCCTATATCTTTGATGGGTTAGCCAGAAGACGTGAATATAAAATTAATTTCATGTGGCAAAACATATAATACCGGGCCTAATTTTCCTAAGGTAATTTAATTGAAAGTCATGAAGCCAAGTGCCTCCCGTAACATGGCTTGATATTTAGAGAGAATTCATTTGAAATTATAACCGAGATCGCACCCCTCTTCCTCTCTTAAAGTTCACTCCTCTTCATCACATCTGTCTTCTTTCTCTTTTTTTTTGTTTTCTTCTTCCCCTTGCCATTCTCCACCTCTCTTCAAGTGACAGAGGGTGGTCATTGACCACTACTTGGTACACACATAAGCTTCCCTCTCCCTGACTCTCTACTCTCAAGGATTGGAATGAGCGCGCGAGCAATGGCAAAGCGAGAAGTATACGCCTTAAAGGAATGAGGGAGACGAAAGAAGAGGGAATTGGTGGTGACACAAAGAAGCGACAGAACAGAGTAAAGCTCTAAAATAGAGAAGGAAAAAGACACAGGATACGATGTCATCCATCTGAATGCTCGGAGGAGGGGCGAGATTAATGGGAAGGAGTAATAACACTCGACGAAATCATCCACGGAGACCTGACTCGTGCTCATTAAATTAAACCGCTAAAAGGATTAAATAAATCGTACACCAAAGTGTAATTGTAAGCAAGCAGTAACTCAGATTTGTCTATGGTGCACACATCTACGCGAGGAATTATTTCAATTGAAATGGCGAGATGGCATCTCTTCTCTGGATAGAATTCACTAACTTAATCTTTGTGTAGTTTATCTCAAGTGCTAACTGGTTATAAGAAATAGTTTTAACATAAAAGTATTAATTTCTTCATATTATAAACAGCAGTGGCGTAGCCAGGGAGGTTTTGGGTGTTAAAATCCCCCAAGAGCCGAAATCTGTTTAAAATATCGAATTTATGCGAGATATATTGTAATTGTTTAAATATTTACAGTATCATACGCCACTGGTGACTCACAAGGAATATATGTAAAAAGAATACCTGATTCCATCTTTGTTGCATCTGGCAGAATTTTGCCTTCCCCAGAATCGCAGGTAATTTTTTCCATGGCTCAGAACCCCCCCAAGAGATAAATTCTGGCCACGCCCCTGTGATTTACAGAATCACAAACCCATTACTTATTTTGACCATAATTCAAGCTTAAATAAATGAAGTGAAAAAGAACGAACCACTGAACAAAGAGCCATTCGATTTTTGAAATTCCTTTACGACCGTTGAAAATCTATATTTCCTTGAGTAATTTGTAAGAAAGTATATCTGTACGTCAAAGGAACAAAAGCAGGTACGTTAAAGCTAAAGAATATCTAAGACCTAGGAAGTTTCGAGTTTTGAGTTCGACGTAGAGTAGGGCGGAAGATTGAGCGGTATGCCAAAAGCAGGAATGAGGGGTTGCTAGAAAAAAAATGAGAGAGTATCAGAGTAATCGGAAAGGAAGGATAGCGAACAGAACGGATCTTCACATAAGAATGGAGCAAATGTTCAAATTGAAGGCAACTAAAGAGGGTAGTAGAGCGATGGTTGGACAGTCTCGGCTTGTGAATGACATTAGGAAGAATGAAGGTTGTGAACTTAAGAGAGGAACACAAGGACCAACCAAGATGATGATGCTTATGAAACATTGAAACATATCTATTGAAAAAACAATTTGGGAACACATTCACAAGGGTGGAACAGGAACATAGAAACATCAAGGGTCAAAGAAAAGTCGAACTATCATAAATATTAATTGTATGAGAGCCATAGTTTCGACTCATTGAATCATTATCAGGTACTAGAGAAACATTATGACTCCAAAAGTCGAAAGCATGGTCGTCTTTCAAAAAATATTGTGGTTTGTAGAAGTTCAACTTTTTCTTGTTCCTTCATGGAGTCCTGCTACGAAGACATATGTACACATCAAGTATTCAGAGACATAAATGATGATGTAAATAGCAAAATCCTTAAAAATGAACACGTAAAAGGAAGGGAGGCGGCAAAGAATAAAAGGAAAAGAAGACGGAGCATATCGTTCACTGGATTCCACGGCGGAGGAGCGAGGAAGAGAAAGTTCTCTTTGCCAAGAAGGGTAGCAGGTGAGGAGTATGCCAAAGAGACTGATCGCACCGAAGTGGCTCAAGCAAAAGGTCGAGACTTTGCTCTCCCTCCTCCAATTCGATTCAACAACGCATCCAGCCTCGCTCTGCCGAATTATTTCCTTCCGACCAACCCATTTTATTCCGCGTCTCTCCCAGACTCGCCCGTCCCGTGTGATTAAAGATTAAGTCCCTCGGAACAAATGGAGCGAGTCCCTATTCCAATCTTCTTATTTTCGTTCTCGTTCTCCGCGGAGTAATATATTGCGCGTTGAAAGAGGGCATTGGTCTCGCTTAATGCGGGAAAATGTTGTATGAGGCATGATCGTTAATGATTTTCATTGGAGGCCTTCCGAGCGTCGATGGTTATGGCCTGGTGATGTAAACAAACGTAACTTTGCTTACTGTCGCCTGTACATTTGTTTTATCCGAAGAGTGCGCGTAAATATCCACCATTTAAGGTCGCAATGGCTGCACGCGTTCCGAGGTGAGCAATTAAGCCATTTCGGTGCAAATTTTATCGTCGCTCGAGATTCTAGGCATATAAATCCACCCTGAGAAAAAAAATCAACTGTTTAAATATTTAGACAGAGTTTACGAATTAAGACATTTTTCTCTAAATAAATCATTCTAAATAACGTAATAATCCTTCTAATGGCCGGTTTCTATAAACTTCATCTTATCCCCTGGATTGGTTTCCAGAGAATAAAACTAATCGTTGATTAGATTTTTATCCGTTTCTTCAAAGTCGCGCAAAAAATTTATCCTTTAGATAGCTATCCTCTAGATACATCTAGATAGCTTCCTTACACGTAGTAGGATTTTTAGCCATGGCGCTGGCGTGCAGCATTTGAATCGAAAGGAGGGAAATAGCATTGGGAGATTAAGAACGAAAGGGGAGAACCCTAGTGCACGTAAAATTAATATGTAGAGGCTTTACTTGGTGGAACGCCATGATAACACTAAGGAAAAGAAAAACTTTGTAAATTCCACAACTTTGTTTTAATTTCTAAACAAAGTTGTGGAACTTACAAAGTGTTACATAGTGCACGCTTTGTCCTAGAAATTGCATTTACTCGAAAAGAGAAGAGAAAAGACGCTCGCGGAGCTACAGTGGAAGCGTAAGGATGAGTTTAATGAAACGTTTTGAGGGAGACTGCATGGATTAGCCTAGAAGAGGAAGGTTGGTAAGATTTTAATAGCCTTTTACTTCCAATACAAGTTTATTATAGATTTTCTATACTATTTTATTGTATCAAAAACTGTGTACTTGCAAAAATTTTGCCTTATCAACCTATTAGATGTTTGAGAATGATTTGAATCGCAAGTTAGTAATTGAAGCATTTCGGTTATGATGAGCAAACCTTGAGAGTGTTTGATATTGAAGAAGACTGAACTTCCGAGCTAACGTTTGTGAGTGCACGGAAGGAAATCTGATTTAAATGCGGAAGCACGTTAATAACGGAAATTTTTGTACTTGGAATTGCTGCTGGTACCTCAGAATATCAACATCACATGCTGAAAAACGTTTGACCGATCGCTCACTATCTATTAAATAAGGAATTAGAGGTATGTAATCGCACAATCATTTCTTTATATTTACCGATAGACTATTTCAGAATTTTGTATTACTTTTATTACTGCAAGTGCTGGTTTATAGCGTTTTCCTTAGTTATCGCGAGATTAAAGAAAAGTGCAACAAGTAATTTTTCCCAAATTGCTTCAATTAGCGACTTTTGTAATGAGCTTAAGGAAATGATTCCTCATCGAGAGATATGATTTCCAGTGATTAATCGTCATTGACCTAT
>KZ308577.1:0-12745 GCA_000376725.2 Ladona fulva | reverse complement strand
GGCTTGAAAATAGTAGAATAAATATTATAAATAATGATAAGAAATATGTTGTTATTATGATCTTAGGGCAACATTTTTTTGTGCTTAGGAGGACCAGATATATACGATAATAGATATATTTTTAAACCAAATTAAGTTCCGTCATGCTTGACGGGGGCGTTTACTAGTATAGTAATATAATACTAGAAGTATTCTTCCCTTTACGTCTCCCATTCTCCCGTTATTTTTTTTTAGGTTTCGTTTGCTGAAATATTTATGTTCTAACAGTTAAATTTTCGAAGAGATCGTAAAATTTTCAATGAATCGGAATTACTGCTATCCCAGAAGCGTTCTACGTAATAAGTTACACGAAGCGTTTAGAGGTGGTAGAATTGCCGGAAAATCAAAGCATTTTACTCTTTCTTACTAAATTCTTTCATGTATTTCTCCGCAGCGTTCAAAAATTCAAATTTCTTCAGTAAACTGATACTTTTTTGTCAATGAATTCAATCAAGAATACTCATGTGACATTTAATTTCCAATATATATTTTTCAGACTTTTACTTAAGAACCAGTTGAGTATTTGATGAAATAGATGCTTCGCCAATAATTGTCACGCTTAAAAGGTATCATCTTTAAAATATTTTTACTCACACGTGAACAAGTATAATGACAAAATGGTACATGAATACAAGTAATTGAGCTAGGATAGGAAAGCCAAGAAAACACTGCTTGAATAAGATGTGTGAGACAATGAATTCGTAAAATATTTTGAGGAGAATAAAAATATTAGTGACATGATATTTAAACACGTCTAAGAAGGTGCACAAAATAAGTAAAATGTAATATTATTGATGAAAAAGAGGCTTTCAGTTCCTCTCTCTCAAAAAGGATTACATTATACTAAGTTCACAAGTTTATGAAATGAGATGAATGACTTTGGCCTGTTGAGGATTTATGAATTTACATATCCTGGACTTTACCCTTTTACTTTTCCCCTTCGACCTAATCCGGAAATAAGTCAATCACTGATTTAAATATAAACAAACTATTTGAATCCAACAGACATAGTAGACTGTTGTTAGTAATACAAATTACATGATCGTAGAAGGTATTTCCATACAAATTACATGATCGAAGAAGGTATTTCCGATATCACCAACTATTAAGTGAACTGAAACTAGCAATTATATCGCATGAGCGATCGACTTTTCAATGAAAATCTCTCAAGTTAGTAGAAATAAAGGTGCCAATTTTCAACGAATTTGAAATGTTGATCGCAGTTTCATTTCAGGACTACTACGAACTCTGCATAAAAGAATCGCATCTTTAAAGGGTCCACAAAATTTCCTTTTATAAAGGAATAACAAGTGTGAAAAATAGCGACACGACTGGGACTCGAACCCAGGTCTCCCACTTTCCGGGCAGGTATTCTAACCACTGAACTACCGTGCCGCTATTTTTCACACTTGTTATTCCTTTGGGATTTTCCGTAGGTTTTTAATCTACTAAGACACCTTCCTTTCCTTTAATCCTTTTATAAGGTATACAGTAAATAATTAATACAGATACAGAACATTACCAACCATCAAAGCTCTATCTTGATGAACTTCAAGATGTTAGCTGTGAATTATTTTTTAGCAGAATTCACATACTTCGTACTTAAAATTAAAACTAAAAGATGCGGCTGTCGATCAAAATTCTCCTTTAAAAATCCCCAAATTGGCCAATAACATAAAAAATAACAGAAACATCAGTGGATACGTAGGCATCATACATGAATACCTGAATCATATTTATACTACTAAAAAGTTACCTCAATTGGCATATACCAATCCATTCTAAGTCGTAAATGTGATTTTTATGCGTAGTTCCACATTAGAAAACTGTAGTGAATACGTCGATTCTTTCCAACTTGCTAACAATAACACCTTTCAGATAAGAAAGAAAAGGAAAACCAAAAATGTACTGAACTTCTTCGGTAAGAGCTGGTAAAAGATTACTAATTTTAATACCACTTTCCTCACTCTCATCATCGTATAATGAAAAAAGGGTAAAATAATAACAATAAAGGCGATGATGATAAATAATAACTGAAGGAGAGAAATAAAGGAGGGAAAGAGAAGAGATAATGGTTGCTGAGAGGAAGAATTAAGAAAAGGAACTGGAGGAAGACTCATGAGGATTTCTATCCTGGGACTAAATGAAATCATCGGAAACCGGACGTACGGTGTGGAAAGAAGTCAGATGGCAATGAAAATAGATCGAGAAGATTAAAAATAAATAAGGAGCGCCGGGAAAGGAAATGGACTAGGTTGAAAAGGAAGAAAGTAAACAATGACAAGAAACAAGACAAGGATCCCGAGGCAAGTAAGTAAGAAAACGAATACCTTTTCAAAGATAACAAATAATTCGTACCCTATGATTGTTCAAAAAATATGTTATACAGAACATACATATTAAGTGAAAACAATGCCCTCTAAAATACTTCTGCTGCATTCGTCGAGTTTTCAAAATTTCAGCATTTAAATCCTTTCCGTTAGAGAGGCTAACAAGTTCGATTAGCTAACTAATCAATTAGCCGATTAGCTACAGATAAACCACATTACTCTATAAGTGAAGAAATTAGGACTAAAAACTTAAGAAAATATACATATGCTTTCCTCTGCTTAAGAAAAGCATCTGAAAATAGTTAATTTATAAGTGTAGTCACCTATCCATCCGTGAATAAATCACGAAATATTTCCTGAATTCTATAAAACCTAGATGCACTAAACCACTAATAGAGAGAATAACATCAAAAATCCACCTTGGTTTCTCTGGCATTAATGTCATTCGTTTTTTTATATTAAAATTATTCCGCCATATATTACTTGATTGGATTTAGGCCAATGAAATTGATTATAAGTTCAATGACAAATAGCATATGCAATAAAGTATGAGTTTTTTCCAATTATTTGGTTCTTAGAGGGAAGCAAGACTATGCCAGAAAACTGAAAAAGTATTTTAACGAGGCAATAAACAGAAAAAATTAAAGACGTATAAATATATAGTCAGAGACGTATCAATGGAAACATGATGAGGATGACTAGAAATATTTATTAAAGAAGATATAACTGAAGAATTCAAGAGAAAAGAAGTTGTATTTATAGACTAAATGTTTCGCTTCTTTTATTTCGTCATCCTTTTTATTCTTTTGGACAGCACAGTAATAAATTCCCTCCTTTAAATAGAAAAAATAATTTGTAACACTACTATTCGCATAAATATGTGTCCCCATTACTTTGTCAGCAAATATAAATCTTCTATTTCCTTCCTTAAGTATATACTGAAAATAAAACGTCACATTTTTAGACGGCCGCACGTAATGTATTTAACCATTATATACGTGAGCACACTAGCTTCCTATGGAATCTATTTTAGATAGCAATATGGTGCAGGAAAAAATAACTAGAGGTTATCAGAGATATTAGAGGTTTCTTCGTCAAAAAGAATATATATGCCATTTTTTGCCAATTTATGTACCATATACTTAGAAATGAAATAAGTAGCAACGATATGAAGGTTCGAAGCGAAATTCAAATTTTTAATCAGTATAGATGCAAAAATGTTTCCTACTGGGTATCCGGGTGCGTGCACAAGGGTTTTAAGGAGCCAAATGATAATAACTATATCAAACGCGAAGTGTATGTATAATATCAATTGAAATTTATGATTAAGTTATCTGATTACAAAACTTGAGGTGGGATTCAGTTTCATTTTTATTGCTATAATTACTATAGACATTCCTATAAGCTTCTACTCGTTCCCCAATCCAACCTAATTCTCTATTCTATTCCTATGCCATGCTGTTACCAACATTTGCTTTGATTAACGAATGGAAATTCTTGTTTGCGATCGACTTGACTTCTCTACGGTTTTATTATTGTTCATAAATCAAGAGTTCCTATATAAAACGCTAGGCCAGGCCAAAATTAAGAGAGACAAAAAGTTTTTTTTTTGCCATGAGACAAATGCTGTAATTTAAGGATCCAGAATCTTAAATTCGGACTCGGATTCCAAACTAGCAAATATTCTGAGAAGATTTCTCAAGAAGACGAGATAGTATATGCTTATTGAATTTAGAGTCGATGTAATGGCTTTCAATGCCGATGATAGGGCATGCTGCCAAGGATATTAGTAATAACAATGTGACTTCATTTGGGAGCGATTGAAACTATCAAGTCTTTTCTTACATCTAACCCTTCGTTGTATGAAGTTTATATGAAACAGCTTGATAAAGTGGAAAGAATAAAACTACTTTGTGGGCTTAAAAACCTAAATCAGAACTTCGGAAATAATACACGACACGAGGGAAATGCCCACAAGAATGATAGTGTGAAAAACTAATCATCAAAATCATCTTAAAAGCAAACATAATGGTGCAAATGCATTATCATGTAGACATAACAACAAGAAAGAAATTTTCATAAAAAATCAAAAAATAATATTATAATAAACAAATAAAACGGTTCCAAAACACGTGAGTATAAAGATAGCAATAAAAGTTCTAAGTGCGAATAAAAGAAAAATGTATCGGTTCATTACTGGTAATCAGCTAAATCGATATTATTTTATAGAAGTTCATTAAATTAATAGAAGTTCATAATACTAAGTTAAAGACGTCAAAGGTGTTTGGAAATAAAATATTATATGAATATAAAAATATTTTCATATTTCCAGATAAAGGCTCGTCGAAGAGGTAATCAGTACGAATATATTGAGAGAAATTTCTCATACTCGTTATTGGAATACACAGTTACGAAATGCTCTCAAAAAGTCCTTGCTTAGAATCTTTATCGTCAGAAGACGAACCCTTACATGTATTTTAATCCGTAAAAGAAACACGAATTGAGCTTAGGTAGATTATTCCACCTTGGAAATTGCGCCGTAATCAGAAGGTACAGACGACGTATGGTATTATGGCGATTACTTTTCTTCTTCCATAATGATTAGGCTTCGAAGAGATCATTAACGTAATAAGGAAAAATCGAGGTAAAAACCTCCTCTACGCATTCACTCGTAAGGGGAATTGTTTAATCCCAAAATCCCTCAGAGGGAAAACCCAAATGTCATTTACTCTAACTATGGGCAACAAAGGGAAGGAGATCTCGGACCATGACAAAGGAGAAGGTGAAAAAAGTAGGGTCAGAAGAGGATCGAGGAGGGAGCGGGGTTTGGTGAGAGGAGGAACAAAAGCCGCCACTGAAACCGCCTACCACCAAATGAGATTATGCCGGCGAGAAATGAGTGGAGGAAAGAGGAATCCGAAAGGAGCGAGAGGAAGAAAGCGGAGGAGACAGTGTACGAGGGAGATAGACACCGAAAAGAAAATAAAACTGACGGTAAATAAGCGAAGTTTCCACCTCTATGATAGCATAAGTTGATTTCCCGATTTAAGAATTCCTTTCCATACGCCGCAACATTTCTACGATTATACCTATCCAATTAATACATAAATCCGATTTCTATCGGGAAGTCGTAAATATATTCTTAAAAACAGGCATTACTTTCATAACAATATAAATGCTGTTATATCATGAACTATGTTATACGGTGATATCTATAAGCTAAAGGAACATAGCTGTGTTGATCCAGGATAGTTTTTGAAATAAGTTTCAAAAGAAACATACCTTTCCTCAACTCAGTTTTCTTCTACTCCTGAAGATGGTAGCGAAGTTGCCGAAATACGTGTACGTATTTGAGTAATAACTTCGCAGAGCGCAGCGCATAGAACCGTAACCCCCGCTGTTGGGATTTCCTAATGGTTGGTTTGCTTGCAAACAACGGCTTTCTGGAGCTTATTTGCAACTGTTGCGCAAGTCGTAGTTGCATTGTTNTATATATATATAGCATCGACAAGTTTATAAGAAATAGCTACTTCCATAATAGTTATCGTTACAATCTGAAATTCACATTTTTTATCTCATTAACAAGCAACAAAACCACCTGTTTAATGATTTATTCGTCAGAAAATTTCTCTAGCAACTCTCTTGCAAATATACTCATAGGAAGGTTTAAGGGATGATTGAGATATTCAATTAACTCAGCGAGATTCTGATACTTAAAATGTTGTCAGAAGCATTAAATTCTGAACTTGTCACCCGATCCAATAGTTTTTCTCAAAGAATTAAATTTGTCAAAATAGTGATCTCAATCGCCTTAGCCCGAAATAATTAATCTAAGTCAAGCAGTAAAAATTCACTCAACCGTCAACATATGGAAACTATCCAAAATTCGAAATGTTACGCCTCCTAACTCAAGGTTAAAGCTTCACAAAAATAAGCCGCATACCTGGGCAGACCGACTGAAGGCAGCATAAATAAAAAAAAGTGGGCAAATTAAAGAGGCGCGTTTTGTATGACATATTTGATGTCTCTTGCACATCTCATGTGAGAGTGTTCACGCAGAATGTTCGCTCACCTTTAACGTAAATGAGGTTGAGGATTTGATACCGAAAGTTATGTGCTTTGGGCGATCATTTCCATTTGACAAGACGGGAAGAGTCCACGCTGCGTACATTTACGCGGAGGAATACGTTTTCTAGGGTCGAAAGGATTGCTATCGGAAAACAGTTTAGGAAGGATACCGTCCCCTGCGACGATCGTAAACGAAGAGTGACAACAGGTGAATGTGCCAGAGAAGTCTTTAGGCTAAAAAGGGTTACGTAGGAATGAGATGGGAAGAAAATATAAATATGAGAAATTTGCTGCAGGATTATGGGGGTTAATTATGGAAGAAATACAAAATAGTATAAATTACTAAAATATTCACAATGAATTCGCATAAACATTATTTCCTAATACTTCAAATTCCTTGAGCGATTTAAAGGACGGGTTTCGAATTCATTTAACAAACAAGGGAGTCAATTTGTCATCAAACGCAGTTTTTAATAACATTCATTTAATAAACAAGAATTGAAGTATCAACGGAAGTATAAAGAAAATAGTAAATATTTTAATAGTGCACAAAATAAATGGAATATCACTATGACATTGCTGCTACTTTGATAGTTTTTCCGAAAATCTCGAGAAAATATTTTAGACTATTGAAATATTCAATACAGAAAAATGTATTCACACATAAAGTTCATCAATTCCGTCACTTGTTAAAATAGAAACCCTAATTCACCGAGATACCGAAACAACTTTTTCTACGAAATTTTGTTACAAAAGTACGTCCCCTTTTGAGAGATGAATTCTAGCATATTTTCACTCGCCTTTACAACATACATCACTCCCCAGCAATTCCTCTTAAATCATAGAGGGGCGACTAAAGTGACCACTTAAATTATCACTGCTTCAAAATTAGTACGACTCACCGCTTTCAGTATTTACTGCTCCTTCGCCAAATTCGACTTTAACCTTTCCTACATCGTAAATATGCTACTTCCGACACAGCTTCACTCCCTGAAAATGCCAATCGTTTTCCGTCCTGTTAATTCATGAAGGTTTCCGCTGATTTTAACACAACCCGTTGAAAACGTCTCGCGCAAATTTTCCTTCGCGTGCATCTGAGGATTACGTAGGGCAGGCCATCTTGGAGGGAAGAGCGACGTGGCGGTGTGCTTCGTCACCGCCTTTTTGCCGTGGGTGTGATAAAGCGTGAACCGCCACGTCGAGGTCCTTGCATCTCGGAAATGTGGAAGAGAGGTAAGTGACACGCATGTTTCGTGCAGAGGCTGCGACAACACAGAAAACTGGCACGGGGATAAAGGAGAGAGAGAGGTTAGGCAGTAAAAGCGCACGGATGCACGCTAAGTCTCGCGTCGCAGCACGTGATCTCTCTCTTGGCGTTTTGAAAACCGTGAGGAAGAGCCCATGTCACGACTTGCATGGGAAAAGCACTCGAGCGATAATTCGTAAGGCGGAGAAAGAATGAGCACACGAGGGATTTAATTCACCCCTCTTTAATAAACTTCGACGCTGCTCCCTTCCGAATAAATCTAAGCGAAATCAAACAGATAGGTACACGGTTGTGGTTTTGATTGTTTATCTTATTTATGCACCCTTAGATTCATTACGCTAGGCGAATAATTTGCTTTAAAGATAAAAATAAATTGCATTTATTAGAAAAAGGACAGTATTTGTGGGCGCTTCTAAAAGTATATTTTTAGTGATGATCGGCTGGGGCGTTTCTTAGCCTCCATTTCGCAGGAAAGCCGGGTTTATTCCATGGTTTCCTCGATTCTTTTTCACATACGCTAAATTTTATTATTTTACGATACTGAATATAATTTAAAGATAAAATGTATCGCTGCTCTATTCAACGCAGCTCTACGTATATGATATTTTGTTCTTAAGCCCTAATTCTCTCCAGTCTTGCTTGTTGAGATAATCTCTTCTGATTTGAAGTCTTTTTTATATTATATGAATATAAAAATATTTTCATATTTCCAGATAAAGGCTCGTCGAAGAGGTAATCAGTACGAATATATTGAGAGAAATTTCTCATACTCGTTATTGGAATACACAGTTACGAAATGCTCTCAAAAAGTCCTTGCTTAGAATCTTTATCGTCAGAAGACGAACCCTTACATGTATTTTAATCCGTAAAAGAAACACGAATTGAGCTTAGGTAGATTATTCCACCTTGGAAATTGCGCCGTAATCAGAAGGTACAGACGACGTATGGTATTATGGCGATTACTTTTCTTCTTCCATAATGATTAGGCTTCGAAGAGATCATTAACGTAATAAGGAAAAATCGAGGTAAAAACCTCCTCTACGCATTCACTCGTAAGGGGAATTGTTTAATCCCAAAATCCCTCAGAGGGAAAACCCAAATGTCATTTACTCTAACTATGGGCAACAAAGGGAAGGAGATCTCGGACCATGACAAAGGAGAAGGTGAAAAAAGTAGGGTCAGAAGAGGATCGAGGAGGGAGCGGGGTTTGGTGAGAGGAGGAACAAAAGCCGCCACTGAAACCGCCTACCACCAAATGAGATTATGCCGGCGAGAAATGAGTGGAGGAAAGAGGAATCCGAAAGGAGCGAGAGGAAGAAAGCGGAGGAGACAGTGTACGAGGGAGATAGACACCGAAAAGAAAATAAAACTGACGGTAAATAAGCGAAGTTTCCACCTCTATGATAGCATAAGTTGATTTCCCGATTTAAGAATTCCTTTCCATACGCCGCAACATTTCTACGATTATACCTATCCAATTAATACATAAATCCGATTTCTATCGGGAAGTCGTAAATATATTCTTAAAAACAGGCATTACTTTCATAACAATATAAATGCTGTTATATCATGAACTATGTTATACGGTGATATCTATAAGCTAAAGGAACATAGCTGTGTTGATCCAGGATAGTTTTTGAAATAAGTTTCAAAAGAAACATACCTTTCCTCAACTCAGTTTTCTTCTACTCCTGAAGATGGTAGCGAAGTTGCCGAAATACGTGTACGTATTTGAGTAATAACTTCGCAGAGCGCAGCGCATAGAACCGTAACCCCCGCTGTTGGGATTTCCTAATGGTTGGTTTGCTTGCAAACAACGGCTTTCTGGAGCTTATTTGCAACTGTTGCGCAAGTCGTAGTTGCATTGTTCAAGTCTCAACAAATAAGTCGGTATTGTTCGAAATAAATTATTGAGAGTTTATCAATCTAAAACTTTTGGAAACTTTTGGAAGTTAGAATATCGCTGGATTAAATGTATTGAGTGGAAAGGAGACTATATTGAAAAATAGAGAAATAAATTTAAAAGAAGTTAAAAAAATGCGTTTTCTTGCCTAACACAGGTACTTATCATACAGCCCTCGTATGAAAGGATCATTGTTCCGATCAGTCGAAGAAACAATTTCAGGAACTCAAACATATCACCATGAAAGTCTTATATTTATCTATGAATAAAATTATCAAGAAATATCAGCAACAAGCAATCTTTCTTCTTTCCTAGCGTTCTTCAGATGTTCGCTCAAGATAGACAGTAGTAGATAGAAAAATAATTCTGATTTAAGTAATATCATGCCTAACTACCCTCGCGAATCCGTAATACATGAAGTAACATGTCTTAGTCTTTTGTGTAACCCTGTTGGCGATTTTTTCGACTAAAGAATGTTTAACTCTTGTTTAGATTCGGCTCATCCGGATTCTGATAACGAATGTTCTGCCGGATAAACAAGCACGTGCACGTGTACTAACAAGCCAAAAACGGCCAAAACGTATCGCTGCCACTTCTTTCATGCGTGTGAAAATGAGTGGTAAATACTTTCGTGAGTTTAGGTATACGTTACGATTTTCGAACACAAAGGAAATCATTTCAGTTAACGAAAATGATTTCCAATCCAATTATCTTTGTTGTTTGATGTATATCACTTATTACGCTGATTTTATATGCTTTGAAAGTTTGTCGGAGATAAATAAGATTAGCGAACAAGTAAAATTGAGCATGTTAAAAATTAAAAAGATCTCAAAGAGCTAAAAATAACGTAAGAAAGGAAAAGTAGATACCGAAGTACATACCCATACTTATGGTAATCTCTAAAACAAAACGTTTTTCAAGGTCGACTATCTTTCGATGAATGTCGATACCATTACCGGGAAATAATAACATTACTGAAAATATTGCGCATCTTTTTGCTAAAACCAAGACGTTATCCCCACATTAGATAATATCTATCAGCTGTTATTTTTAACAAGTAAGGAGAAAGGTATTTAACATCGCATCGCAAAAAGGCGTGCACCTTAAAACCTGACGATAAATGGAAGTGAAAATATACTGACTGGGACTCGAACCACGGACTCCAAATTTTCGGTCAGATTTTCTAACCACTAAAGTGTGACCGACGCGGTAGTTACGCGATAAGAACACCAGCCCTGAAAGTAGGATTTCTGCGTTTGAACACCAGTCATGACGCTATTTTTTACTTCCGTTTATGGAAGTATGTAAATTTTATCGCCGTTTCTGGAATTATTTTCACGAGGGTCTAGCTCACTGCTTACACAATTTTTAAGGAAAATGTACAACAAAATTACTTCAGTATCGTAGCCTGTTATATCATCTCGACAGAAAGAAAATGTGCACACAAAGAAAATATGCCATATCAATTAAATAAAAAAATCGAAAGTATGTTTATTATGGGAGCGCAGGTACATACTACCTTGATATCCTCTTCTAAGTTGTGCTGTAAGTCTCCATCGTAAAGAACAAAGTTTTGACTTTCAAAGGCAATGAGCTAGTTAGATCGAAAATAATTTTGACAACCAAAGTACAGAACAAGTCACATCTTTTAACTTTCTTGTATCAACGTTGTCACATTACCATGAAATAGACATTCAGAAAAAATCACCAAATTCGACAACATAAACATTACCATTCCGGGAACTTTAAAAAATAAAGCAATAGTAGTGAGAGCTGGAGAATTATAAAAGAAAATGAAAAAAAGACTTCAGACATAGGAAATTAAAAGTTTAAGGGTTGCTTGCTACACAAAAATGGAGAGGAAAAAAAATGCAGACGTGAGACAGGAATTAGGTAATCAAGGTTTAAATGAATTGATAAGAGAACAGAGAAATAGATGGAGAGAATACCTAAAAGGAATGGAAGAAGAAAGAAAACCAAAATTAATATGGAAATAGAGAGCGAGAGGCAGAAGATCGGTACGCCGTCCACGCAAGAGCTGCGGAGATGTGACAGACATTTAATAAGCATTGCAAGAATGTTTATACTGAGTGATTAACGAAGGTATTGGTGTCCCTGATTGCATCTTAGTTTTATTGTGGTATTTTCAAATTGGAGTATATGCTGAACTCTTTCCATCTAAACACTGTTCTACTAGGAAGGTTTATACATAATAATAATGACAAAAAAACACTCTGGGGTAAACGAAATGCGTATCCATTTCTTCCGTCCTGCACCAAAAGATAACAGAATGTACGAAACATCCGAGTTAAACCATTGCGCATGGTTCAGTCAGCGGTCCTCATCTCACTCTCCTTTAAATTTCTGGAAATAAGAAGAGGGAAGGTAGAAGGAGAGAAACAAAAGAAAGAAAAAGAGAGAGGGAGGAGTGGTTTGGGTGAATTGAGTTGTAGTGAAAGAGGGAAAGTGGCGAAGGTTCTTAGGGATGGCTAGAAAAGTGAAGAAGGGTGAGGATAGGAACAGTGCCTCTATCACTTCCAAGGGGTATTTCAAGAGAGAAAAATCGTTGGATGGGGTTTGGGTTCCGACGGTCTGTACAAATGAGCCAGACCCTTAATCCCTTGAGCCACAATGGAAGCGCATATGAGGTCCACAATGGACGGCTGACTGTCTCATCTGAGGGACGTGTAGAAGATCGAGGGAGACTATCGGGCTAAAGTTCATCACCAGAAACATCGCGATTTACCGTTTAAGCTTACCATGAGTAGAAAATTTAATCAAACTGAATGATTATTTTGTATTTCTCTTACTCTGAGTTACAAAGTATGTTAAGTAAATGCCATGATCCCTCCTTATATAGTGCTTTGAGAAGTGTATTTATTGGACCGTTACGCAGTACTTACGTACTTGTTCCACTTACATCATTCAGGCTAAGAGAGGAAAGTAAGGACAACCTTCCTCATTCCTCATCTTCCTTTTTAGTCTCAACCCCTACACAAAGCTGTTTAAAAGTTGAACCAAGGGGATGTGGATCAAACTATCAAGATGACGACTTTAGGCTACATATAAAAATATTTTAACCTTAAAAGCTATAAAAGCAATAGAACAGATAACAAAAAGCTGAAAAAACAGAATTAA
>KZ308576.1:563385-602374 GCA_000376725.2 Ladona fulva | reverse complement strand
TTTTCAATGAAAAATGCTCCATAAATCTATAAAGATTCGTAAAAGTAGTCACACCAAAGTTACAAAAATTTCTGCTATCAAATGGTTTTAGTTAGTTATTTTTCCTCTATGAGCTTTAGCTTAATTTTTAGATAACGGTGGAAGACTTAATGCAAGAAAATTTTTCTTCTTTTATTTTAATTATTAAGTCTTTGTTGTAGTTGATATAAGCTCCAGTTTATAGACCTAAGCTACGACAACCAAAAATCTCTGACTGGCACAGTGGATCAAAATTTTACTCAACTCTTAAAATACTTCATTCGAAATCCATTATATATTCCGTTTGATTGGCACATTTACACGTTTTCAATTCAACATCGACTATTATGATAAAGCATAAACTTTAAGAAAACCCGTGCAACTCATTACTTGAAAAATTATAAGGAAACATCATTTACATCATGACTACCTTTTCAATTTGAATTCAGTTCCAAGGAATTTATGGTTGATTCATAAATGTATCGATTTTTAAACTAAACTTACTCAAACTTAAACAAAACGAATTTAATATCCTAAAATAGAAATCATTTCCAGTTGGTTATAGCAGTAGAATTAGAAAATCCGTTATCAAAGTTCTCGGAGAAATTCTCGAAAGTTTTTCAAGAGCAAACTTAAAGAAAAATGTTTAGGGACTTCTTACACGTGAGATTTCAAGCTATGTACAGTTTGCTAGTTTAAGAAAAGAAAACAAAAATACTGATAATTGTTTAATGATTAACGGAGAATGTGACAGAGTTATTTTCAAAAAGTTGTTACTCAAGCAAAGAGAAAAAAGCTATACGTAGTGTAAACTATTGCATGTTTTCCGCCACACCTAACCTTTTTGTTCTCGTCTTTACTGTTACCGACATAGTGCAGTGAAATTTCGCGGATAAGAAGTTTCAGAAGATTCATTAAGTTATGAAATCATATATTCAAACACCGGTTTCAAGCAAAACTAATTTTATAACTTTATTAAAGTAAAAATGTTTGTAATACGACGTAATTACAAAACACTAAGTTGTAAGCTTCTTGAGGTTTAATTCATCCTTGGACATTCTTCATGTGAAAAGCGTCTAGTCAGCAATTGAAGTTGAACTGAGCATCGCAGTTTCCTCTGTTCAAAATTTGTTCTCTTCATTTGAAACGTTCAGTCCAACTTCGGGTTATGGCGCGCGAAACAGCAGAACGGCGGAACTTCGCACAGCCGATTGAAATTTCACTCAAGTGTGAGGAACGTTTGAAATTTCGCTAGTGGATGCAAGCCGCGTATCTGGGTGGAGGAGAGGTTGTTTAAGAATAGCGGAGGAACTTGGAATGGGCGATAAAGCGGTCACTCTCCCGCTGCCCAACTCGAGGAGAATTTGGCGCAGCATTATGCTAGCCTCGGGGTCGTTACGCTTCACAAGATAACTGATTGGCGGGCCGAGGAGAAGATTATCATTCCCAAACCTGAGAGTAACGCTCGGCGCTGTTTTGGCCTCAGAGCACGGACGCATATCTAAGGACTAATCGGAGGGGAGAAAATGTGAGACTAGAGCAATTGACGTGAATAGAACTGGTGCCCGATGAAACATTTTGACAAATGGGCNGTAGATTAATTCTAGTCGAAGAATTGCTTTTCATTTTGGTCACGATTTTATTGAAGTTAACCCTGAAAGCACAACAAAGCACAGTGGAGTCCCGGTTATCCCGGGCGGCTTAACCGAAGTTCGCTGTTTATGATTTGTGGAATATCTTTGGTACAGAAATGCGACCAATGGAACCTTGAAATTTACATATGCGGTCTATTTATAAACATCATGTTCACATATCAGATAGAGTACTAAGTCGAGGAAACCATTTCATTAAGCGTATGAGATGCATTTTTAATGGAAGGCTTCTTAGGGAAATTAAACGGAAATCAGCACTGTCATTAGAGTCATCCA
Organism: Ladona fulva; assembly: GCA_000376725.2. Lineage (NCBI taxonomy): Eukaryota > Metazoa > Arthropoda > Insecta > Odonata > Libellulidae > Ladona > Ladona fulva. The sequence continues at coordinate 600,428 of KZ308576.1, read as the reverse complement.
CTGCGATTTTCCAATGTTGCCTTCACTTAGTAGAACTGAAAACCTAGCACCTGTGACTTGAACGAATATTTCACTTAAATCCGTGCTGATATTCGATAATCCACCTTTCTCTTTCCAAATAATCTTTCAAGTACTCGGCTATCATTTCCTCAAACACTATAGAAATTACGTTACTCAGGCCAAATGTTTGGCAATTTGTTATTAATTTTTTTTTACTTCACCCATTACGTAACGGAATTACCGTAACTGTTCTCCAATATTCGGGAACCTGATCTGTGTTTATCCTTACGTTAAGTATTCTTCTTAAATATGATACTAATTCTTGTCCACCTAATTTAGTGACAGCGTAGAGCATTCAGCCTAGACCGTGGGATTTGTTGTATTTTATTTTGGAAAGCCTTTCTATATATATATGAANCGATTAATGCTTTATCAACCGTATTTCAGCTTAAAATGTTCCGGATCGAGTTTTCCTCAAACTTTTTAAAAGTTGCGTAATTGTCTACATTTATCTGTAAAATACGCCTTAAATTATTCTAAATCTCCTCGACGTTAGGCTCTTCATTAACCAGTCCTTTACATTCTTACTTAAGGTAATCATGGGAAGGATTTACGTTTACCTTCTGGACACTATAAATCTTATTTTAATGTTTACGTATTCGTTTACTCCAACATAGTTCTATATGTATTTACTTAAGATTCGAATAGCCATGTACATAAAATAATATAATTTTTTTTCTTTCGACTTCAATTTATACAATTTCTTTGTAAATTTTATGAACCTTATTTCCAGATAAAACCATGATCACTCTGTTTCAGAACTTTTTGGAATAAAACTTACCAAAGCGTCACGGAAACAAGTGCATAGAAGAATGTCTTACAAGTACATTATTCTTCATTGAACATCATGCATACCATAGCGTATATTTTCATTGAGATGGCTATAAAATACCCCGAAAAAGGAACTGAAATTATGGCGGTTGTTAAGGACTGAGAGCACGAAGATTCTTAACAAATGTATGAGGTCTAGCGAGCTTTTAATAATAATAAAACAGACGTAGTCTTCCATAAACAACATTTACTATTCAATTGACTTATCTTACGAAGAAATACACGACTAGGTGCTGAGAAAGTCTTTTTATGAAAAGGTAAATCCATCAATACTTTGGATATTAGACTTACACACATTTATTTCATTTAATCATATTCTTTAATCAGTACACAATCATTCATTTAATCATATCATATTCTACAATTATTATCACCTACTCATTAATGTCTACTATTAAAACAGTTGAGATAGGCCAAGCAAATACGTCAGAAATAAACCTAAAGTTAGCTATAAACGAATTCTTTGGTTCATTCTTCGCCTAGACATCGCCAAAATGTTGAAAGATATTTTCAAATTTTCTTTCCGACCAAATGTATGACTAATGGTTATTGTATGTTCATCCGTTTGTCTATTTAGTTCAATCATCTGAGCTGCTTCCTCCGTGCTGTCCAGTCCTGCGCTGCTTTCCTACCTATTTCATACTTCCTTCCCAGCATTGTCATAAAATTAAGGCTGTCATCCATTTCCACAAACACTGCTTTCTTTTCTGGTCGTTTGCACTATATATACAGAGGATACAAATTATAGGTTACAAATACAGTGGTGCCTTGGTCAACGGCGGCCTTAGTTAACGACGAGTGGCAGTGATCAAAAAATGTCTCGGGTAACGACTCAGTTTTTGGTTTACGACGCTCTCTGGTGAAGAACGACAGTTGAGAACTTCTTTTATAACTATTCATTTCTTAACGATAATTTTTTCTTGCAAATATAAATGAATATAATAAATGTACCATATTTTAATGACACTTAAATGAGTTCTATCTGCATATTTTACATGCTGTATGGTTGTGGAAAAACGCACCTTGGATGACGACAGTTATGGTTAACGTTGGCAATCTTGGAACGGATTACCATCTTTAGGCATGGTGCAGGGTACAAATACCTATCGCAAAACCGCAAAGTCAGGTCTCACTTAGTGTTTCCAGATCGCTATTCCATACCTCTTTTGATTTCGTGTTTCTCTCTTCACGAATTCACTCCAGTTATTTTTAAATAGGTTACTTGCTAAAAACTCTCTTAAAAATAAGAATATGTTTAATTTACATAGTTTCTTTGGTATGGTTTATCAAATTTTCACAAATATTATGCTTGACTATGGTGTGTTACTCCTCCAATTCGATCCATTAGTTTCTCTTTGAAAGTTTCATATTCATATACAAACATTCATATCACATCACGTTCTTCCTAGCTTACATCAGCATTTTAGCTAGGACTATGTGATAATAATCGGGAGAAAGTGAACAATAGTTGACGATTTTCGAAACTTCCCTTTCCAAGCATTACCATTTTATTAGGGGAGGATCTGCTAGTGCGATTCTCAAAATGTTATAAATCTAATTGATTTTATCTCGTTTTACGGAAAAAGAGAGAGGCAGGGAATGCTGAGTGGACGAAAAGGGGAATTAAGGCGATATAAAGGTCGCGGAAAATATAGTAGAAGCCTTTAATTTTATTCATTTCGTGAGTCTGGGTGGGATGCTTTGGAACTTTAGTGTTGTAGCTTTCTCAACGTAAAAATAAAATTCAACTTCTACGAAAGTTTCCAGCGCGAGCTGAAGCAAGAGGACCTTATCTCAGCTAGCCAAACCTTCGTCGAGCGTAAAATTTTCCAATTATCAAAAAAATCGGACGCTGAAATTAATTGAATCAACTCAATTAATTAGCTCTCAATTTAATTTGAATGGAAAAAAGGAAGATTAAACTGCGAAAATGGCTTTTCGAAGCAGTATGGGCTTAGATGAGAGTGGAAATCCGCTATCGTATATTGAAGAAGTGTAATTGAAAGGAATTAAATAGAGTACTAAGTCGAGGAAACCATTTCATTAAGCGTATGAGATGCATTTTTAATGGAAGGCTTCTTAGGGAAATTAAACGGAAATCAGCACGCCGTGCTGTAAGTAGAGTCATCCACTGCGATTTTCCAATGTTGCCTTAATAATTGAGCTAATTTTCCCAATTTATATTCTTAATACTCCTTTTTTATTGCTGTTATAATAGCACGTTCGTGGGCCATCAGTGTCCATGTAATTCAAAATTAGAGTAGCTACTATGGGATGTTGTTCGTTAATGTTTACGATCAATTTTTCTCCGATTTATAACTATTAATGTCATAAGACCCACTGATAATTGCCCTAACCAACTCTCTTTGCAACATTGGGAAAGTAATGGGAAAAGTAATAACGCAACAAACTTCCTATTTCAATAAATGACTTTCCATTTTATTTACCACTAGCAAATAAATGTACTCGCCCCCATGATTTTTTCAGAAAATTATTGAATAATTCGGCATTTATACCATATTATCTCAAATAAAATTATTCACTCATAACTCCAAATCTCCAATATGGGTTTCACTCTGTAAACCTTCAGTTGAGAGTTTTTTTCCCACAACCCAAATCTTTTTATTTGTATTTATCTGTTACTTTGTGTTCTTTACTTTTTTTACTTTCTTTATTTTATTTTTTTAATGTTTGTATTAATTTAGGTTTAGCATTATATAATATTAGGACTTTTAGATTTGAATAAATTTACCATAGATATTAGTTGTAAGTTAACTTAATTTGAGTAATTCTTTATATCAATGACTCAGAGGTTAGGTGTAAGAGAGACCCATTGGGCCTAACCTCGCCGTGAGGGTGAAATAAATAAATAAATAAATCTCAAAAGCGGTAAACCATAGACGCATCACAACAAGGTTATGTTTCAAAACATTGATACCGTACAGTGAAATACCGCCTTACACCCCCCAGTTTCACCCCAGCTGATTAATCAACCTGGGTGGATTTGAAAACAACCGGAACACTGAATCAGGTGGAGTATGTAGAGAAAATATTTGTAAATGGTACTGATATAAGCCATACTTACACCTATTAACGACTCATCAAAATATTTAGAAACTTTTCCAGTAACTACTTACTTAAAGTAAGTAATTACTGGAAACTCTACTGTTTCATTATTTACATTTTCGTATTTTGATTGATCTATTTTAAATATTAAAGAAAATCTTATCGAGTAAAGAAACTTAGGAAAGTTGGACGCAGTACGAAGGGTAGCTTAATCTCCGGGACCACTTACTAGAGGAGCTCATCATATTCGCTGAGCCGTGCAGCGGGGTTCAAAAGGGATTACGTACCTTTCCATTTAAACCTCTCACGTCCATCCAACCTCCATCGTAATTCTATAGCAAATTTCTCCTCAACTATTATGCAGAGGTGAGATAATGTGTCGAGGACTCTATCGTGAACCATTTACATTCTCCTCTATTAAGGGCGTTTATCGCGTTGCATTAAGGAATCAGTATAATGTATTAAGAGTAACCTATGTTTTTCTACGCGGAGAGTGCAATCCTTAAATATGTAAGGTTACAGATTACAGAAAGTAATGACAAATCTCATTATTATGTATATTCGCAATGAATCTTTTGTCTTATGAATGTCACTTTTATTGTTATTTATGATACATCCTAATTCGAAAACATTCAAAGGAAATAATAAGCTATACGTAATAACGTATCACGCTGTCCAATTTCGGAGTAAACTATAAAAGGTCCCTCCTATTCATAATGCCAAACTGTGTTTTTCTATCGTTGCATATATAGTTCGCATCACACACACCCGTACATCTCATTATAAGTTCTTATTGATAATGCAACCTTCGTTCGTCTATCCCCTTCAGAATTTCATTCGATACGTTCGTATAACTTCTTCTTGGTCATCATCACTGTTTAGGACTATTTTCATCACTGTTATTCCGCATCCGTGTAACGTGTTAATGTGCGTAAAACAACGTAAATACTCTTTCTCTATTGGTCAAGTAGCTAATACTTTAGTCCAAATTCATTCATTACCCTGTCATTATCAAATTTTATATACTTTCTTTGCCACAAATAATCTTTAAACTTTGTTCTTAACTTAAAGCAAATAGAAGAAATTAAGATATATGATAAATGATTAATAATAATGCTGAGCAATAAATAAATAAAGGTAACAGTAGTAAATTAAATTTGATAGTATCATTCCGGTATCGACGCATTAAATAATGGAACAAAATACTCTTGTCCTAATTATTTCGTATATATCATCGAAAAAACTAACCATTTCTACTATTCTTTTAACAATCTTCACTCTAACTCTATCAAACCATTAAGATACTGTGCCCTAAAGTGAAGATTACCTCCATACTCCATATAATACTCCATAATATAATTTCTTCGGGCTCCCGGATAGCCAAGTGGACAACGCGTTCGACTTCGGTGAAGGCGGTCCTGGGTTCCGTTCCTTGTAGGGGCCTACGTACGAAATGAACTGCGCTGTAAAGTACTAATACCGGGCCTTAATGTGATAACTTTTCCTCAATACGTTTACTTTAATTTCATGCTCGATATGGGCTATCGTCTTTCTGACTTGCACAGGGAGTTGCAAGGCATCTTCTTCTTCTTTAGGAGTTATCTCCGCCTTACTTCATTTCTCTCGCCCTTTATCTATCTCACATCTGCAGAATTCCGCATCGTCGCAATCCCAGGGGGCCACTCTTATCGCTCTGAGACACTTTTGAAAACACTTTCCACTCCTGTAGAGCGAGAGAAATTAATTCCGCGACTGCATTTCATATATCAGAGAAGAAAATGGAGTAGATTAATTCTAGTCGAAGAATTGCTTTTCATTTTGGTCACGATTTTATTGAAGTTTACCCTGAAAGCACAACAAAGCACAGTGGAGTCCCGGTTATCCCGGGCGGCTTAACCGAAGTTCGCTGTTTATGATTTGTGGAATATCTTTGGTACAGAAATGCGACCAATGGAACCTTGAAATTTACATATGCGGTCTATTTATAAACATCATGTTCACATATCAGCCGTTTCACGTTTGAAATCGTTAAAACTGATATCCATCCGACCGCCCCAGTGGCTTATTTCTATATGTAAAAATAACGGAAATATAAAGCATTGTCTGGTTGGGTGACACTACCATGTTTTCTATTATGTATGCCACACAAAACAGGTGTTTCATTTAACTTTATGTTCCCAATAATACATTTAAATTCATTAACATTTAGTGTTTAAATATAATACTTTAGTAAGCTGTTCAGTCGTTCCTATGTTGATATCAGGAAACGAGAATAACCTGTAGAGACATTTGCTTCAATTCGTTTAAGCCTTTTACAGCAATTAAATTCAAACTTTAAGGGAAACGAAGAATCCTTGACAAACTTACCCGACCAGAAAAAGTGTAAATTATTTCTTGTCGTCAAAATAATCGAACATATGTCACAAAATAGTTACCTAGAAACAAGACTCATAAGTGTCATAAATCCAAAGAAATTGATTGATCAATTATCAGAATTGATTAATTATTTAAATTTATAAGCGTCGTTCGAGAGGATGAAGAAATCAGCAGGCATAAGAATAAATTTGTTGATATAAGAATAATCTTACTTAAACTACAAACACTTATTCCAGGATGCAAGGGACAGAATATGGTGACGTGTAGCGTCAAAACCACGGTCGTGGAATAAATTCATATAACGGTACGGGTAAAAGTTTTTCTTTCTTCAATTATGGATTCCTATCATAAGGTCGTGTCTGAGCAGTTAGTATGACTAGAATATGCTTGGGCAAAGAACGGACGGTAGAAATCAACCGATTCAGAAAGAGAACAGAGAAAAAGGATAATACAAAAGAATATACAAATCACAAAAAGTACTAGAAAAAACAAGAAAAGCCAGATCATCATGTTCTTACGTGACTTGTAAGATAGCAGACGTGAAAGAAATAACTCTAAGGAGATAGTGGAAAAAACCGTTACCCTTAGATGATGGAACCGGGATAGTCTAGATGAATCGATGTCAAGAGACAAGAAACCGGTAAGGGGAGTTAATTGGCCAAGAAAAACTGGCGATAGAGGAAACTAGGAATGACAAACGTCATCATATAACGAGATAAACATCCTTAATGTAATTCAAAGGGGATCAATAAAATTAAACACGTTGTTTACCGCCGGCTTAATCTTTAGGATGATCCAGGAATTCGGTTACCTGGGGATTTTCATAAGTCGGCTTTCCGTTTAATCGACAATCTGCTGCTCCGAAGAAAACTTTAAAGCGCGCCTCGAGTGTAAGCACAAAGATCCAGGAAGATTAAAGACTGAAAACTGCGGAAAATCCATGCCTTCGAGTTTGATAAAATTTTAGCTCTCCCTAAAAAGCGGTCGAGAAATACGAAGATTACCTCCTTAGCATAAAATGGGGTAAAACTTCCTCGGATATTCATCAGGCAACGTTGGAATAATTGTCCGGGATTAGATAACCACTGAAGAAAAGTAATCTCGGCCCCATAAGAACAGTGAGCAAGCCTTTTGGTTATCTAGCGGGGGCATTCGGGGCAATGAGCTTATCCTCAATCTTTAGACTGGCCGTGGCATTTGAAGATGCTGCGGGAAGAGTGCGAGAAGAGAATCGGGTTGATGGTGAGGGTATCTCGCTCGATCTTGCATCTGCTTCGCTTTGCATGAGACACAACTGGGTCACGGGGATGTTTGTCATTTGGAGGGCGGATGGTCCCAGCGCTCCGCGTCATTCTTTCAAATGCGCTTGTACGTTAGTCGTTCCCTCGTTCGCCGCGAGAATAAAACAACTGAAAGACGTAATTTGGGAAAATGAAAGATAGATTTCTTGAAAGCTCTGGTGGGAAAATTATGAAAAGTTCATGAAAGGATGCATCCATGGAAGAAGGAAATGTGTTCGAGAGGAGAAATGCTCCTCGGAGCGAAGCAAAGATTTTTGGAGAAACCAAGCCTTTACTTGAAAATGACTCGACTGCTGATTGAACGGCAGAGAACTTTCGGGTAACTGTGAATGTGTGAAAATTCACGGGGGAGACCGTGATAGTGTGGAAGTTCGACATTACGAGTATTTGCTGAATAAAAAACAGTTTTATAACGGCAAAGAGTTTGATAACTTGGCTAGTACTATCCGAAACTAGTCACTGACGAAACATATATTGTGGATCAGTAGAAGTTATAAAATTCTTTCTTGTCATGATACTGTTTTATTCATCAACTTATCGTAATTTAGAGGTCTTATTTAAATGTTGAGTTGCTTGAAATTTTGAATATTCTCAAACTCGCTCAAAATCCGAATATTGCTAGATAGGGCTTGCCCAAACTAATTAAGTGTAGGCGGCATTAGCTCTGATAAAGACTTTTAGGGTTGTATTTAAAATTTTGTAGTTGATTTTCTTATAAAAATATAATACTTAAAGTTAGTGTAGCATTTCACATTTTAGGAATATCACAAACGTTTACTTTCCTGCCATTTAGGAACCAATCTTCAACATTGTAATTTGCTAGAGACTTTAATGGAAGTATTAATTACTGCTCTAAACGCAATAGGGTAAATGAGATGTTGAACAACCTGATGAAAGGTGTTCAGAAAAAGTCAGTAATGATTTTATTATTTGATTGCATTTATTAAACTCCATGAAAAGGCAGCAAACTGATATTGGAACTAAAGGAAAAGAGGCAGATATCTAATCAATAAACTTCTTAAACAATGGTGAATTGCGATGAAAATCTAAGAAAATATAACTGTGAATTTGGGAACCGTAAAAATTGTAAGATAACTTGTAAACGGTAAAGGACTACTATATAAACACTAGGTCGTTCAATAATACAATCTGAACGAACCCATTTTCGGTCTCATAATTTTACCATGTTTCTAATATATCTTCAAGCTATTCATTAGTAGTAAAACTACTTTTAATATAAATATTACACTACGGCAGAAAAATAATAATCTAGCCCTGATTTCAATGTTGTAACTATCCAATGACATCTTAAATCTACTCATCACAAACAGGATTGTATTCTTAAGAAAAGCTATTGTTATAAGGCTTCACATAAATATACTTTTGAAAATATCTTTCATAAACTGAAATCTTAAATGACCAGCTTTCTACTTTGTAGGTTATTAGCTCAATAAAGATACATTTTCGGTATTATGGAAAGCATTGGAAGTAACAGGGCAAAACCCCGCGAGGCAATAATTAATGATTTATGCTGTAAATAAACTCAAATTTGCGGTGGTATATACTTCAAAGTAGCTTTCGGTTGCATGCCTCCCTTTCTTTTTAACTGGTGAGATCAAAACATACGATCTCCAACATTTAAAGAAAGAAAAAAAAACGAAAAAAGAAAAGAATAAAGAAAGAAAAATTCGACACAGCATCCTTTTAGCTGAAAGTTAATTGAAACAAGGTAGAACAGCCCAATATGTATTGAATCAGGTTAAGGATGTCGTTTCGGCTCGATACAATTATGATAACGTAATTGAGTTATCTCCGGCTAATGTTCGTGGCCGCAGTGATTGAAGGATTGAGGTTTGATGGAATCGCTCGGTTGATTAGTCAAAGGCTGGAAATTCGCATCTAAGGAATTCTCTTTGAAGCGAACGCGCCGAGCAGAGCTTTGGCCTCGAGCGGTAAAGATCAGAGGAACTTAGGAAAGATTGTTAGGTATGTAAAAAACTTTAAAGAGGTCGTAAGAACTGGGATGCGAGATAAGGGTATGAAAATTGGGGCATGGCATTGAACATTAATAAAACATTCCAAACTCGCGAGATGCCCTCGATGTTTTGCTGAAGCGACACTGAAGTTTGAAAAAAATTAAATATTGCGGATCTCACAGTAAGGAAAAACTTCATAGCGGTAGATTTAGTGAGGAATTGCGATTATAAAACGGTCGGATTTCCATGATTATTCTGGACTAAGGATGGTAATAAGTATGAGAAATAATGTCAAAAGTATGGTTAAAACTGAAGAAAAAGCTCTGAGTTAACTTTTTCTAAAAGGCAAAGTAGATAATATTCATCCACTCGACCGCATAGGCCAATCAGATTCAATGAGAAAATTAGGGAATTAGAGATGTTAGAACTAGTTTTTGCAATATTTTTCTCCACGAATATATAACAAGAGCAAACGTCAATGCATATAGAGCACAAGGAAATGTGTAAGAGAGGAATTGCAAGAAAAGTCGCGCAGTTAGGAATATTTCCCTAAGAGAAACGGATATGAAAAAAGTTTGCCAGGACCGAGACTTGAGCCTGAGTCTTTCGCTAGATTAGGAACGTTTAAGTAATGTATCTAAAAAAGGTATATTACAAGGTACACATGCTGATGTGCATTTACTCTTTGGAAATATGAAGAAAAAGCAACAACCATGCGTTAGAGCAGTAACAACACCACGGAAACGGAAGTGAAAAGAAATGCGCCATATTTCCGCTTTCATCCACGCTGAAATGTCTATCATGGCTACGAAATTATAACACACAGTCCAGCTACAAAGGTTTAGAGCTGATAGAAACGAGATAGGTTTTCGCCCCGCGAGAATGTTATAAAACGAACTATATTTTACAAATCTCTCACACAAAGACCGCCACGACCGCGAGTTCCAACGAGATATAACGCTGTGTGTGCCATCTGCAGTTTATGGGTGAAATGGAGGCATATGAAGGCATTTTAGGATTTCCTACACGCTCAAGACCGGCACGTGGAATGAATCAACCGATGTTTAACTTGGTTAAGGTAGTGTGTCGATTAATTGGGGGTTAATATTTATTTGGTGAAATTCTTAAGAAAATAAAGAAAAATTTTATTTTCTTACAATGTCGTTCCACGAAGTCCGGTCTGATACGATGGAACTGAGATGCAATTCTTATTTTATTTATGAGCTCCATACTTAGACATTTTCTCATATTGCGTATACTACTAACAAACGTTTTGCGTTATGAGGCAGAATATTTTTACAACTTCCCTTTTCAGTTAGTCGTAAAATAAATAATCTTTGATATCCGTTGGATGCTCATCAGCAAACTGCAATAGTTATTTCAGTAAACAACAGCTTATGAGGAACGTTTAAGACGGGTTGAAACCTACTATAATAGTAAAATAGCGGAAACAAAAGTTTTGAAGAATTTTTCAGTCACTGAAAACTCACCTGATGCAATATGATGAAGAAAGGCTCCTGACTGATTTGGAAGGTTGGGAAGGACAAACGGCCGCTTAACCTATATGTAAAAAAAAGATTTGAGACTTCAGTTATGTAAAAAATTAATTTTGCTATTGAATAAAAATAGTGTTTTAGCCGATAAATGACACAAAATATTTATATCAATAACAATTCCATAGAAAAAGAAACAGTTTTATTCAGATTTTTAGGATTAGTGGTTTTTCAAAGACATTTGTCAGTTTTTCGTAAATATAGATATTTACATGTAAAATTTAATCAGCTGGATAGACAACTATTAATATTTTACCATAATATGATATACTCTAGTACTATATATTAAGGAGAGAATTCCTTCGCGGGTTAACCTTATTCTTTGGCTGAAGGAAAAATGCATTGCCTTGTTTTAAGTAGGCCGCCTTTGGAATTGCAGTTCTCGATGAAAATAATCACAATTAGAATATGTTAAGGATTAAGACCTAGACCAACCTAATTCTCTACTTGCATCGCCACATGTACTCTAATATCAATACTCTCCACTGCGTAAAATATTCGATTTGTAGGGGAGTCGAAAGGAGTAATATTTGTTTATTCACGACAACTGTTGATAATAAAATATCCTTAATCTATAAAAACAATAAATACCTTGATAATTCAATTTAAAGCTATTATAATCGTCAATGAGATAAAGTTGGACCACTGAAAATAGCCTTGCAGTGGACCTTACAGAGAAGCTGCTTTTCGGAAAACTACCTTCCGTCAAGATGGTTAATTTTAGTCTTACAGTTCTCGTAATCGGGAGCAACTTTGTTGTTTTCTATAACAGAAGACAACAAAAATTTTCGAAGAAACTAGATCCTGTTTTGCTATTTTGCAAAAATAGCACCGCACAGTGGAATGGTGGTATTTTACTTATATACATTATGATTTATTCTTAACATAGCCAACTAACTTATAAAATCAGGATCTTATTTCCGTTGAAAGCGTCCAGTCTTTAATCTCTGATTTTTGGTGTTAGCTATGATACTTACTCCAACATGCTTCCCTGATGTTCTCGGAGGTTTCTCTAAACTGCGCCCGTCAAATTGATCATAAACTTGATTTCTGATAATTTATCTTTTTGTCATAAAGAATAAAGAACATTGCCTTCTTGTCTTCACAGGGATAGGACTCCGCGATGGAGACGTATGACACTGCGGCGGCAGCCGTCATGAGCGTCATGGCAAGCGTCGCTTTGGAGGACGACGGAGGCGGCGAGGAAGGCGAAGGCGGAGGCGGAGCGGTCGTCGCAGCCGCCGCCCCCGGGCCCGGACGCTCCGACCACTCCGTCTCCGGTCCCCAACCTCCCCTGCCCCCGCCGTCTCCTCCCCCATCACTAAGGTACACCCTCGACCATGCCAACATCTCCGAGATCCTTCTCCGGAACCTCTCCTGGCTCCTCAACGCCACCAGAGACATCGACCCTAGCCTCCTCTCTCGATTCGCCAACAACCGTAATGTGGATGGACCGCCGTTCGTGGCCCTCATCATTGCGTACGCGCTGCTCATAATTGTGGGTGCCGTGGGAAATGGCTTCGTGGTCGCCGCCGTGGTGCGGAAGCCAGCGATGCGCACCGCCCGAAACATGTTCATCGTAAACCTCGCCGTGTCCGACCTCCTTCTGTGCCTAGTCACCATGCCGCTCACCCTCATGGAGATACTGACCAAGTATTGGCCACTGGGGAAGAACGACGTCCTCTGTAAGGCTGTGGCCACCCTCCAGGCCACCAGCATCTTCGTCTCCACCATCAGCATAACGGCCATAGCCCTCGACCGCCATCGCGTTATCGTGTATCCAACCAGAGAATCTCTGCAGAGGGTGGGTGCGGTGGCCATATTAGGCGGCATATGGGTCGCCGCCGCACTCCTAGCTGCGCCGCTCTTCATATGGAAGACATTGCGGCATCACGACATCAACCTGCCGTCCTTGGGTCTCACGGGTATAGCATATTGCCTCGAGGATTGGCCGGTGGACCACGGGCGAGCATACTACTCCCTGTTCTCCCTGCTCTTCCAGTATGTTCTGCCCATTATCACGGTCTCGGTGGCCTACTCGAGGATATGCAAGAAGCTTCGATACAGGTACAACCATTCCGCCGGAGCGGTAGGGTCGGTCTGCATTGGTTCCTCTACGGCTTCTGGAGTGTCAGGAGGTGCCACAAAGGGAACGACCGTGACGACCGCAGCGTCAGCTCTCGCCAAAGGTTCGCAGAGGCGAAAGAAAGAGGAAGAGAAGAGGAGGAGACGGACTAACTCTCTCCTGGTGTCCATCGCGCTCATCTTCTGCGTATCTTGGCTACCTCTCAACATCTACAACCTTGTCGTCGATCTGTGGAATCCCTTCGGGGAGGATCGACAGACCATGATGGTCATATACGCCGTGTGCCACATGGCTGGAATGTCATCAGCCTGCTCAAATCCACTCCTTTACGGATGGCTCAATGACAACTTCCGGAAGGAGTTCAAGGAGATTATGGCCTGCCTTTTCCCTTGCCGATGTGCCCGTTTCTGCACCACCGAGGGTATTCGCATTCGCATGCAGGACATACGGTCCAGCATCAGGAGGAAGAGACACGGTGGTGGAGGTAGTGGAGAGGCGGGTGGCATGACCCTAGGAAGTAGGAGCGGAGGAGGGGCTGGAGGAGGAGGGGGCGGTACTGGAGGAAGTGGGGATGGGGAAGGGAGCGGTTGCGGAGAAGATGGAGGAGGTGGTGCTACTAGCGCCCTCTTGGGCCCCCAGACGGGTGAGGATGGAGAGGGCAGCGGAGGCGTGAGGGACACTTTCTTCGGAGGCAGCGAAGGTTCAAGGGGTAGCGGGAAAAAGAGTGGAGGCAGCGGAGGAAGGAGATCCGGAGGCTCTGGTTCCGGGTATAACTACAGGAGGCCTCCGGAGACTATGACCACGACTGAGAATGGCATCGGAGGTCAAGCAGACACCGAGGTCACTTTCATCACCAGCGTTGCCCCACCAGTCAATGCTTTTGCGAATCAGTAAAAATATCTTACGGTGAGTATCAATTTCCCTTATCTTTAGTGGTTTTATAAATGAGGGATACATTTTCTTTTTAATATTTACCAAAGCAATTTTAGGAATGAAACAACGAAAATAATACTAATATTCAGGAAAATTACAATTCAAACTTCTCTAGATAAACAACAATCAACTTTTAATCGTAAAGTTTACCTTATTTATTTAAATGGAAAGTTACCTACGCGCATCACTATCTATTTATACTTTATTTATAAGTTTTAGAATGAATCATCACTTATGTAAACCCCAGTAGTAATGGTAATTCCTTTTTGGAGGATAAATAGCAAGAATGAAGCAACTAAAAACCTTTTCTAGCAAAACACAAATCGAATTTTTAAGACTTGAGAAAGCAGTAGGAGAACATAAGCTTTCAGTTTCATAAATTTTGCAATGTTTGTTGATAAAATAATGGAAAAGCATCTAATCTTGTATACTCGAAGATTTCCGAGGCGATCTGTTGTTCTCTGCATTCTTTTGGGTTCCACCGCGATCGTACACAACAGGTAATGACGACGTTTCACCAGCGTTTCAGCTGGCTTCTTCAGGTCGAAGATGAATATTCGAATTTTCGCGAGCTAAAATATTCTATTTTATTGAATAAAATTGAGTATGCATTTCAACAATACCTCATTTAATAGTATTGAGCGTTCTTTTAAGGTGAATTCATAACTAAAATTTGAAAACACATGGGAACATTTGACATCGATGAAGAAAACAGAGTGAAAGACTACAAATTGCATGGTAGTGGTGTTAAAAGTGCTTCGACAGCTGGGGTCATTTCGCAAGTGAGCTCCAACCGAGAATCGAACCCGAGACCGCTTTCACTGAAGTCGAACGCTTTGCCCACTTGGTTTCCCGGAAGCTCCTGCAAATTGTATGTATAGAGCACAAGTAGGGCCACAATTCATAGCCTGAAATACATTAAATTGAGGTATTATCCCTATGGGGATCCGCATGGGATCTTTGGATAAGTCAGTGATCCTTAAAATCTTCATAATTTTAAAAGCAGCATTTTCCGTTTCTTTGAAAGATGAGTTCGAGAAGAACTCCTAGTTCTTTTCTCGATTTCTTGGGAAGAAGGGAAGAAATAGTATTCAATTCGGGATAAATTTCCAGATTTCCGACCATCTGCACCATCACTTTCCGTGAAAAGTGCGGCGTTACTGCACGGATAATTCTTCTTTACTAACACGACAAACAGGAAAGACCGCTATTCGCATTTACGCTATCGCCTGGAGTCGATCCAGTCTTCATTTGGCCAATCTGCGATTTGACTACGATAGCACTCAATCAGCCCCTAGACGCATGAGGCTGGAAACAACTGAACAATTTGCCCGCCTTCCAAATCTGCTCCATTTTCATTTCAAAACTTTCAATTGACCGGCTCGGTGACGCAGAAACCAATTTAGTTACAAAAGGTCGTCTGGCAGATCGGAACTGAGGGTGACAAAAAACGAAACTTTCAGTTAAGAAGGGGCGTCGATGCGGAATGATATATGACTCTGGTTTCCTTTCAAATGGAAAGTTTTTGTTCTCTTCTATTCCCCAAAGCCCATGAATCAAATTTGAATCCCTCGATGTTTTATAAAAAATAGGAAATCGACCGAGGACAATATAATTCATCTTACTGAATTCCCAGATGCGGCGAAATGTGGGGTAATCCGAAAATCAATTTTTCTGATAGATGTTTACTGGACGATTACTATTAATCATTTTATTCCGTGTAATATTTTATCACATGTGGGAGCAAGAAAACCTCTCTAGTTCATAAATTTCAAATTTCGAAGAAAATAAGTATTAATCAACTTTCATACGGTTAGTAAAGATGTTATAAAATGAACAGAAAACATAAAATAAGAAATAATCACCTTAATTTTAAAAGAGTGAAAAAGAATTTCATAACAAGCATTACGCTAAATAATGTAGCAAAACAATTTTACCTTGTGAAACATAGAGAATTAACAAGTGTAAGTGGGTTAGATAAATAAGTGAGCGTCCATGCAAATATCTTTCTATACAGGTAAAGTACCCATTCATGACAAACACAACACCACGGATGAAAAATATCATTAAATGAAGTTACCAATTTGATATATCAATAAAAAATTCTTTATAAACCTAAAGATAAAATTTTAATTTAGAAAAAGTTCTCGATTACTTATAAATTTGTAAATAATATCTCTAGAGAAATGTTGAAACATACATTAAACGAAACTCCATACCAAACATACTTAGAAATATTTGAAAAGTAAGCGCATTATTGCTGATTTCTCTCCATGTGAAAAATCTTAGCTGTATCCATCTACGGACAAAAATATTGTAGGAAATAATTCTAGATATTTTTATTGCTAAAAGAATTTAACGTCCAAAAGAATAATTTTCAATTTGAAAAATTCTCTAATTTGAGCAAAAAGTGATTAGCCTTCAAGGGTCGCAAAGGCCTTTTTTACTCATAAGTGCATAAAAATGTATCTTTTTAATGAATAGAAAATCGGCTGTCTCGAGTCAATCGAAATTAATCCTCATTTGTGTGTTCCTTATCTTGGAAGCTACGCCGTTAACCGTTGTTTATTCAATTTTTAAAGGAAGGGAGAATAATTGTATATGCAAGAAATTCCTCTGAAAGAAAGCGCGCCCTTAAAATTGATAAAACTTCTTTCATGGCCCGCTTCCTCGAGAATTTCAGATAATTTTCCTCTATACCTCGCTTGTTTGGCTCGCTTAAGGAGCAAACGAATCACTTCCTTGAAGGAGAATTTTTCGCCATCACATTTTTCTTTCTGCAGCGACTCGTACTGCACGAGATAACGAAAGCACCAGGGACGAACCGACTTCCACGCCTTCTTCTGCTTCAAAGTCGATATTTACTCAACCTCTTTTCCCTTCATTAAACATTTAATTCTCTCTTTACTCCCTTTTTTCCGAAAAGGATAAATTTCGAAGGAACGAAGCGGTTTGTCTTCCATCATCTTTTCCCTTAGCATTTACTGAGATTCAGAAATGAAGTTCCATCTCGGACTACTTTTTTTCGAGCCGCGCTCGTCACTTTATTATTTTTCCTCTATCATTGCGCTCTCTACTCTTCCACCTTCCGATTTTTCAATTGTTTCGCCTCAAATCCGAGAAAACTCTCTCTTTCCTTACCCGTCAGGCGTAAATATTGTTCGTTCCCTTTGTTCTTCGGAGTTTAGGCCAAGGACTTCCCTTTCAGAGTCATTGTTTGTTTTCCACCAAAGGGTCTGCGCCATCGGGAAGACGCTGCAAGGAGTTATCGCTACTCTGGAAATCTTTAAATATTTTTTCCTCCGTTCTCGTGTGAAAAGAGCTCTGTTCCACTCGATTTATAGAGAAGTCGAAATTATTGGACGCGATTTTTTAGCTTGACGCTCCCACCGATTCTTATGGGTTTCTCCTGCTCATTTTTGATGCTGCTAAACTTAATGGAAATTAAAAAAAAGAATGAAGAAAAAATCGATAGCTTCGTTATCCTCCTCTGCCATTGTTGAATAAACTCTAAGTTTAGAAGGAGGAATAAATGTTATGCTGGTTCTCGTTCAATGAATCAATTATGCACGAAAGAAATATTTAGATATCAGCATAATTTACGTCACATTAAAAGTTATATGTAATATGTAGATATTGGTTAACATAAGATGAAACATAATTTTAAACTAATAAATTACTTATTGCTAACTGCGGAGCGAGGAAAAAGTTTGCGAGCGATGTTATCTTGCGTTAGTCAGACCTCATCTTGAGTATGCGTGTAGTGTATGGGACCCTGGTAGTCCATATAATGCGTTCACCACGCTACATAGGGCGTTCCGATAATGCGAGAAAGATCAGATAAATAGATGCCAGAACGAGTAGATTCAAGAACTCATTCTTTCCGCGAACGATACGCGAAAATAATCGATTAGGGAAATAGAGTCTTGGTGCGTGCACCCTCTGCCACACACCGAAAGGCGGCTTGCAGGGTAAAAACATAGACATAGACAAAATAGCAATAATTTTATATAACTAACGTTATTTCGAAACTACCGAGTTGAGATAAGGCTTTTTGCTTCCAAAAGACGCCGATTGAGTATTTCGTATTTACTTGGAGTGCTACAAAATTCCTTATAAACAAACTAGGAGGATTCAACCCAATATAAATATATATTACACAGATATTTACTTTTCCACAGCAATACGATTTGGGGTTTCCACAGCAATGCTGTGGAAAAGTAAATATCTGTGTAATATCATGCATTTCTACAATATCACGGCCCCCTCCGTAGATTTTATTCCAATATAAATACAATTAAAATTGAATCCAATTGTGTGTAATGCAGGAAAATATTCCAGTGAATGAGAATAACAACTTTCAGTTTCATTCCATGTAAATTCATTTGGAAATTCCATGAAATCGATAATTTCCGTGAAAATATCTCTTTTGAAAATATTTACTCTAACCAGCGATGATGACTCTTCTATATTCCTTCACAGATAAATAGGCATATGTACATATTCTATACATGAATGTAAATCTGCAGCATACAGTTCGTTCCTAATAATAACCTAAATATAGTATAAAAATGATAGAATAAGTTAAATTTTCCCTTATTCCGGAAATTTTTGATAACATCTAAAAGATACATGAATGGAATTATCTAGTGATTTTGAACGAAGGCAATACATACCCACGAGCAACTAATGTAATATCTAATCACATACACATAAGAGAGAATGGGTGATTTTACCTTCAGGTTAAAGTTTCCGAGATCGAGTAAAATAAAACGTAATAACAATATTTAAATAAAGAGATACACTGAGATAATAGAGGAATGCATCGCAATCATTTAAATGATGAAAAGATGTAAGGAGTAATCGATTCATGGTAAAAGGGAAATTATTACCCTATTATCATTAATTATCATTACGAAGCAAAATTTTAGAATGATTACTAACACAGTCGAATCTGAAACCAGGTTAAGGAAGCAGTGCAGTATTTAAACGGGACGAATGATTGTAGATAGAGATAAGTCCTCGTGTGGTGCGTACTTTGGAAACTACGTCGGGCATGTTTCTGGGGGTCTCCACGAGTGTGCTGAGATGTAATATTGGAGATAAATTTTGGGACAATTCACACGAGAATTTTCGGTTGAGTGCAGCACGACGCAGCTCTGTGTGTTATAAACTCAAGTTCATTCCGGCGTAAACGCACAGAGAACGTTTTTACGTTGGGAAAATAGATTCCGTTTGCCGCAATTGAGTGACCGGGAATTTTGCAACAATTCATGATGCGAAAGATGAGGAAGGGGCATCAGTTCTTATCAAATCTAAACGGAAGGTTATCCTTGCTTGCCATCTATTTATTCCAGCCAAACATCTGTATATTAAACTTATTCTGTCTGGATAAGCGATAAAAAGTTTGTCACAGAAATTGCATTTATGAGATACATAGGAAGTTCAGCAGAGATGTTTCAAATAGTATAAAAATAGTATAGAAAATCGATGAACTCTTGGGCTTTATCTGTAATTGTAGTTATGAAATCCCTATTAAATCAGATTTAACTATCATGTCTTAATTTCTCTAATTTTTTAATATTTTCTCCCTCAATATAATTTTTAAGGAACTTCTTTCTAGAATATTACTAGTAACAGAACATTACAGAAAAGCATAGTATGTCGCTTATATAAATAAGAATATCTGATTTAAAATTATCTGGAAACAACTGCCTAGAAAAAAAAATCTGTCATACGTATTTGTAAATAATGCCATTTAATATTAAATCAATTTCAAATTTGTAGAAGTTATGACTACTGTAACATAATGGTTAAGGGAGAAATAATTTCTTTTACAAATATGAAACTATGCTCATCCAATTTCTATTTTTCTTTTTCTAAAACATGAAATTTACGTTAAAACATCAAATCTTTAGGACGGTGGTAATAAAAGAGGAATTTATTGAGTACTTTTGATATTTAAAGCAGGGATGTACCAAACACGGCCAGAGAGCGGAAATTGCCCCACTAACCCTCCATAAGTTTTGTAGCAAACGTTTGATTTCAGAAACTGGTATCCAAAGATAGAATAAACTTCTCGAACACTTTACGTAATCGCAAGTTTGAGTTATTCTTGAATCGACAGTAACTTTATTCAAGAATAAGAAGTTTAAGAGATTAAAATGTCCCATGAACTGTTTTAATAATCTAATTCATTAACAAACGTGTTCCGATTTCTTTCCTTACAATGAGAAGTTTATTAATCTGATTTATGCATAGCTATAGCGATATACATAATGGCACACTAATCAGCACGAAGGAAATATGAAATGTCATATGGAAATACGAAATTCTTCGTGGATTCTTAAAGGAACAAAGGTCTAATTTTAAGAGAAATCTGATCTTTGGGGATCTTGCCAGTATATGAGGTTGATAATATTTCCCGGACGGTTCGCCGGTCAATAAAGTTGGACGTAACTTCTACGGAATTTAAATACGTTACATTCATTGTTTTGCGTCCAACGGAATGAGCAACAGCTTCTAGTTCCAAACGAATATACTGGAATAGGAAGTAAATCTAACTGGTTTTCAAAGGTAAAATTAGAGAAGTTAGAGTCCGCTGGATGAACAGTTATCCCTGCAGTATTAATTACAAGGTAATTAATTCATAATTCACGAATCGTACTATATTTATTCAATTGACTTATTTCATTTGTAATTTTGCTTCATTTTTTAACTTTTTTATTTTAAAATATATTACTATATTTTGATATAAATCTATAATTGCTCGCCACTTCAATAATTGCCTGCTTATAACTAGCA
The DNA here is from genome assembly GCA_000376725.2 of Ladona fulva. NCBI lineage: Eukaryota > Metazoa > Arthropoda > Insecta > Odonata > Libellulidae > Ladona > Ladona fulva. The sequence goes on along the minus strand of KZ308576.1, from coordinate 579,442 downwards.
TGATTAGTCAGAATAAACACTGATGCCGAGCCTAGACAGTGCAGCATCTGTCCCAAGAAATGAAGTTGATCTTGGTGAGAAAGAGCGTCTGTAGAATTTTCTTCTTTTCTGAAAATCCTATAAACTCCCCGATAACGTTGATTAAAAATGGGCAAATAACGGACGGGAACTATTTCATCAGAATTGAAGGGTAGCCTCTGTTTAAACATTGTATTCTGAAAAACATACGATGGATTTTCGCGCCATGGAGGTCAAATTCAGTTCCGGGGAAGCGAGGGGAAAATCAGATCTCGAAAAGGCGACCTTCCGTATCCCCCACGATAGCCTTTGCTGCACTAACACAATGAACCCAAAACTCGCCAAGGTCGTTGTTTCCGTTTACTTCCGCAGGAAGTGTATTTGTCTAAAAATCCAATTTCCAGTAGTTCATATAGCTCCGGCGATTTCGATGAAAATCTCTGTATTTGCACCGCCGATCTTTACTTTATCATTTGATTACGTTTCAGCATCTGTTTTGCTGTATAGAGCGTGTTTTTTCCGCTAACAGTCCGAGAGGTACACAAAAGGGGTCCGAGAGGGATTTTTATTTAACAAGATACTCCCAACTTCCTCTACCAACCGTATGCATACTTTTAGAGGGAAAAAAACATCGAAAAGGATACGACGAGGCGTATCGTCGAATCGTATGGTGAGCCCAGAATACTAAGGATAAAAATTTGCATTACATCTCTGCAACTGGATCTCTAAGACTGTTATTAAATACGAATCCTCTGAATTATATACATTTAAAATTCCGTCCCGGAAATGGAAATTTTATTCCGTCTCGCGAGGATCCTCCCATTCTTTTCTTTAATCGTGCGTTAATACGCCAGATTTCTCCACGGACCGCCCCCCACGGAGTCCCTTCTTACACTTACTTCTAATTCCCCTTCGAATTATTCACCCACTTTTCATGGAGAAATAAAAGAAGCGAAGGCAGGAATAACAATGGAGAGAATATTCAGATTAGCCAAGTTATGCCGGATCACCCACTGGAACAGAGCCATAATGGAGCTTCTTTTTCCGAGAGGAATATAAAAAGTGTGTGAGGGGGCAGAATAGAAAGATGAGCGAGGGTTAAAAGGAAAATTAAAAGGGAGAGTGGAAAGAGGCGGAGTATGAGGAAAGTAGATCACGAGGAGATGAAGACAGGGTTGGTTAGGAAGGCTGTGGGAGTGAACTAAAAAGACCCAGAAGGGTGGAAAGGAAAAGAATGGAAATAAAAGCGATGGAGTAAAGACCGGATGGGAGAAGTGAGGAAATAAATAGTAAATCGCGGACAGAGGATGTAGAGGGATAAGAAGGATCGAGTGAATCGGGAGGTCCTTTAGAAGGGGAAGAATGAGAAAGAAAAGATATGGAGTTAAGACGGGATGGGATTCGAACAGTATTATTATTGTAAATAGGAAAAAAATCCTTAGTTTCGGCTAATTAGGACTCCGATAACCAGAGGGCATTACTGTAGAAACACGTGACTAGCATCGATTTCAACTCCCTCTGCAAATAAATTCAACTAATGTGGCCTGGTTACCATACAACTACAAATAAAATGGATACAGTACTTCTACTACTAGAAATTTTATTCCAACGACCGGTTTTAGTATATACTTTTCGTTTCTTATGCCATCTATTATACACTTCCCCGACACATTCGAGATATCTCGTAGAAGAGAGTGGTTTAAAATCTAGTTGCGCCCGAGATATCTTGTATTTAGGATTTTCTGCTTTCTGACCTTTCTTCCTTTCAAATAGATATCTCAGTTAAGCTGTTGAGCGTATAGAGCTGGTCTAGCATCCACTCTTGCATTTGCGTTCCACTTTTGCGTCTCTACTGTTTTACCAAACATGTGGATGTACAGTAAACAAGTTGATTTTTAAAGAAATAAATTAAATATAATATTAAATAGCTATTCGAGGGGGAACAAGACTTTCTATCCGTTCTTAAGTATAAGCATACAAATTAACAAATAAAAAACATGCTTTTTTCCAAATCCAACTCATACGAACAATTCCTCATGGAAGGGGTTAATAGCTGTTTATGACCGAATTAATTAATTTACCAATAAAGACCTCTTAATTAAGATTGCACATAATATTCATTACCATACTGGGTGAGAACCGATAAATACTAGGCAAGAGAGGGAACCGAACCCAGCACCGCTTCCACTAATGCCTTTATCCAAAGGTTATCCACTTCCAGAGGCTATTAATATTTTTAATGTTGGAAATTACTTTAAAAATTGACCAACAGTTCGGCGACGTCAACACAAAACTTTTTCTTCATCTTTACTCTTATATTACAGTGAAAGAGAAGGTAGAAGACTAAAGTTAGAAAAGTACTTTAGAGTTTTAGATGTTCATGACCTAGATTTCTTATCCTTTTCATAAGGATTTTATTTATTATTAGCAAGGGTTTAAGGATAAATTCAGGTATTTTACAAATGTAAATTTTAAAACTATGGTAATTATTTCCCGGTAGATTTAGGATTTCTCAACATTAAGCTATTTCCGGGTCGGCTTGCATGCAATGCCAGTTTGCTAAGCATAAAATAATAATACCCAGGCTGCTTATTAATAAATAATAATCAAACATCATAAAAGTCACACAAATAAATAATAATACCCAGTATGATAAGAAACAATGAAAGAAGTGATCTTGGACAGAACATGTAGAGAGGGAAATGAATGGAGGAAGAACTGCTAGAATGGAAAGAACGTGGAGACAAACAGAAAATCGGAAGCGAGTCCGAAATGAAGGAAGTCGGAAAGGGAGCGTGGATGCGTAATGAATAGAGAAGGATTGTTTGTAGGGTTGGGGTCGGATATAGGGAGGAAGGGTAGATCAGAAAGCGGAGGCGCTGGAAGAAAAAGGGGTCAGGCGGAAAACTACCATGCGTGGGCAGAGGGGGTGAAAGTATGCTCAGTCTGCGAGGCGTTCGCCGGGAAAAACGGCGGAGCGGATATATATATCGATAGCCTTCGAAGCCGATGCGAAAATGAAACTGGGAGATAGATGGAGAATAAAGGGGAGAAATGGAGGGAATGAGAGAGAAAAGTGATGAAGAGAGAGTGAGTTATGAGATGGAGAGAGCAAAAAGAGTCCGTAAAGAGCCCTTCTGCCTTCGCTTTGTCTCTCCCAAAATCACGTACCCAATTGAGATTTGGTGAAAAATGCCGGCTGGGAGCCCAGAAAACCCTTTTGGGGGTAGATGCGACGGATAAAATTAAATCTTTTTTGATTAGATTATCCTGTCGGGCTGGGAGTCAATTTTATATAAAGTTAGATTAATGAGCGGGAAAAGATTTTCTCTTATCTTTGACGTAATTTAATTTCTCATGGTTCTTTCGGTGAGCTCCCAACCTTAAAAATTTCTCAAATTTTGCTATTTATACCTAGGGAAAGTGCAGAATTGAATGATTTAGTTTTCCACCACAGTAACACTTTTTATTTTAGCCAATTAGCCACATTTGATCAATTGCCATAAGACCGCAGTTCTAAAAACATTATTAACCAAAAACTTCAGCGTACAGCTCGCAGTTGAAAGTTATCAGGTTTTGTAAAATTTATCAGATTAATACTAACATTTTATTTGCTTGCCGTTGAAACTAAAATTAAGACGAAATAAATTAGGTATTATTCAGGGTAATGTACAAGAAATTTGAATCACTAAAACGAAGAAAATATTATCTACATTTGATTGAAAAACGTTCTTCTCAAAACTTTGATTTTTATAAGCATTTAAAATTTTCTGTAATACACGCAATTAAAAATGGCAGAATTTTCCTTGTTCAACTTTTTAACACTAGGAGGACGGGAGTTTCGCCCTACCTAGAAGGACGGGAAGGGGTCATTTGACCGCTAGAATTTTAAATTCCTTTTAAAATATTTATTTACCTTTTATAAGCCAAATCTTTAGCAGTTCTTCAAGAATGGACCTTTAGCTAAACAATTATGAGGTTTTTTACCTTGTCATTTGTTTAAATTTTTATTTATTAAACAAAACGCGGACTGATGTCCTAAATTTACAGTCTATCATATTGTAGAAACATTTTCGTGGTAAAACTAAACCTATAAACCTCATACTTTAGAAATATGTAGTAGAAGGTCCGATGTAATGACAAAAGTCAGTAATATTTTAATAAAAAATTCTATTGCATCTGATAACAAACATAGAAAAGCACTCGTTCACTCTCAGGAACAAATCTCATACAAAAACGAGGGCGGAAAAAATTTTCGATTCTTGTGATGTAAATTTCTAATATGCAGCTTTTGGCCCCGCCAAATCGGTATAAGGCATTTGTTGATTTATAAAATTTATTTCTAAGCAGGGTTACCAACTTATTAATGTTGATAATTATAAAATTTCTTGCAATTATTTTCCCAGATAAATCTCAGGCAGATACCTCGTAATTGTGGAGGGATTAAAAAACGTAGCTAAAATGTGAAGATAAAACTGGTTATTTAAAATTTCTGTGATCTTTAAGAAATTAAACCACGCAAAAAAGATCGTGGATAAGCTTTACACGAAGCAATGTTCACCTATAAAAACACAAGGAGTAAACGGTACTGAAAATGTCAAGATAAATTCACACGTGACTGGGACTCAAATCCAGATCTTCCATTGTCTGAACGGGTTCTCGAATTGTGCTATCAGGCAGAACATTACGAGTTTCTTCCCGGGAGTTGGAAGATCTGAGTTGGACTACTGAAGCAATGATTCTAGATTAAAAGCAATGGTTATTATTGAAACGATAAAAGATCAACATAGGCACGCGGTTGGAGATAATATATTTATTAAATAATGTTTTTTTGTGAAAAATACCACGCATCCACTCAAATATATTTGAAAATCTCCAGATATTCTGCATATAAATTGGCAATAATCTTTGCCTGAACCCTAGTTCTGGAAACATATTTAATCAATAAGCCTAACTTGATATGAAAGTTAATGGTACAAGGTATCAATTTTTAAAATAGCATTCCGTTCGATTGAAGAATTGATGCTTCTTAGATCCCATATATTTCTTAAAGTAGCTCCAGATATTCTGCATATAAATTGGCAATAATCTTTGCCTGAACCCTATTTCTGGAAACATATTTAATCAATAAGTCTAACTTGATATGAAAGTTAATGGTACAAGGTATCAACTTTTAAAATAGCATTCCGTTCGATTGAAGAATTGATGCTTCTTAGATCCCATATATTTCTTAAAGTAGCTTCCTCATTTTTAGATTTTGAGTAGGCAAAGTGCGTAGAAGGCCATAAAAACGTAATTACCTCATATCGAATTCGAGCTAGAGGAAATGAAATACCAAAAAAACGACTAAAGGCTAATCTAAAGGCTCGTTTTTCATTTCGTCATTTCCTAACTTCATGTCGAATTCTCACTGGCTCATTGAGTCCTTCGTAAAGGGATGGATCCCTACTTTTCCTTTTCGTTCCGGTATCACTTCATTTTCGTAGAAATCCAAAAAACCCTTGACTGATACGCTCATCCCCTTTTCCTCCGCTTTACTCCGCAGTGAATGTTTTAAGTAGCTGAATATCCAGCCTATTCGGAGAAGACGGACTGAATGCTTTCATCATTGATGTCCTGCGCGTCCTTTTTCAGGCTCATTTCTCTTCAGAACGAGGAGACCTCTGATTTTCCATCCTCGTTCTGTCGTATCTAAGTACTTTGAATGCTTATCTCAGCAATCATCTGTTCCTTTGATATTGATAATTACCTTGGGAGACCAATTTCCCAGACTTTTCTTCGGTGTTGAATATGAATTTCCATTTGCGAACTTATAAATAAAGCCATTTTAACGTACTGCTTCCATTTCAGTCCTCTATGTTCGCTCTACTCTCAAGCCATACACGGTAAGGCTAACGCTCCAGGACGAATACATAGTTTTTTCTTCTATTTAATTGCAATTTATTTATTGATTCATGAATAATTTATTATGTGTTGACACCTCTTTTTTCATTTAGAAGAGAATTTTGTGAATAACAATATATATTCTATTTCAAAAATTGAAATATAAATTGCTATCTTTAAATGTGGATTTGGTAGAAAAGAAAGAAAGAACAAAAAAGAAAGGAATGCAATCGAATTGTGCGATGTTTTCTTGTATTTCCTCCCGCAAAGCTAGTGTTTGAAATTGATATGGCCCTGTAGGAATAATTCGTGATTTCAGCATACAAATATCGTTCTCTACTTCCTTCTAAGCAGAATAATGTGCAGAGTCTAAGTCATTGAATGTATATGTATTGATAATTCTACCATTTTTGAAGGAATCGATTCAACGCTTTCACTTCACAAGGATTTTACCTATCAAAAGCAATTATTTCATAATTCGTTTTCATTTTAATTTCAATAATAATCATACGATAAAAAAAGACTTTCTAGAACACCTGAGATCATCGTGTGAATCAACAGTGCATTAGCCGAGATCCATTTGTACGTTATGTACAAATGGATGGAAATTTAAGTTAGCTTAAAAGAAGATATTTTGCTGTGGATTAAAAACTTTAGTTTACGATGAAAATCAGATATGAGATATTTGTTTCTGTTTCGCGTCAAACTGAAAAGTAGCTATTTATTTTCCAAAAATCGTAAATCGACTTTGTCTTCTCTTTAAAAGACAACTAATTCATAACTAATATTCATGACTATTCACTCGTTTTTATTTGGTCTTCGTGGAGGTAATTGAAAAGAAACGGCGCCTCACGTACAGATACAGAGCAGTAAATTTTCTCAGAATCACACGCGCAGGCTTCCGCGGAAGCTCGTACGTACGGACAATTTTTTTCCCAATTTCATTTTCTTTCGCTACATTTCCTTTCCTTCCTACAACGACGCTCCCCTTTCCGCTAAATGTCTCCGATAACGAGCCCCTCTCTCTCTTGCTGGGATGGGAAGATACGCCGCGAGGCCCTCGTACCACTGTCATATATAAATGCTCGCATTTTGTCCTTAATCCAAGGAGACAAGGCATTCCTGGACCCAGGATTGGGCTTATGACGTTGACCGAAATCAGAATAGATTCCCATTCTCATTCGGATTCCTCCAATTCAGCCCTATTGCCCAAGGATAGGGCTTAACCTGCGTTCGTAAATTACGACCTAATTCAGCAAATTTGTTTCGACTCAATACCTAATATATCTTTGGCTGAGATGGACTGACTCATAACGATATATCCTCTTGAATTTGGAATTGAATTCTCAACTGTATATTTGATTGTGGAGACAATAAAATACGAGAACGAAAGTGGAATAACCTGCAGCAATAATGTATTATGCAATGTAATTTATGGAAGTCCTCTCGCAAACTAACTCTTCAAGCTTTGTCCAAATTAATTAAATCATTCTGGCTTTAATCAATCTACATTTGATCCAGAATGGGCTGATACTACTTGACTTTAATAAGTTGCAATCACCAATTGTACAAATGCGATTGCAATAGAAGAACGGTCAGATAAAGTTGCGATAGTAGTTTTCAAACGTTTTATGTTACAAAAATCTTCTGAATGAATCTTTTTGGTGTTCCCGCGTATGTTCATTAAACTCTTTGGCCATATTCCCATAACTTATGAGGTTGTGTGATAATTATAGTGAAGTACATTACCGATGTTGATTAGTACATACTTGGCATATTGAAAATATTCTCCCATGATGCCAACCCAATACAATAATAATGATAGGAAACATCTATTGAAATTCATTATATATTTAACAGTTTTTTCTTCACGGTGCAGGAGATAATTTAATATTTTAATAATTACAAATTTTAACAGTTTCTTCACCTTGAATTCACCCCTCTACCTTTATGATTATTTAGATTTCTAAGACTACTTTGATTCATTGGAGAGGTTGATAAAGCGAGGGAATCCTTATGTCCATTGAGGTTTCCCAGTGATTAAATGATGAAAATTAATTGTTACTCTATAGAAAGGTACGTACTCAAGTAGTACAATCCTTCGCATCAAAGTGCATTCTTTCTTCAGATGGATCCAAGATTGAGTAAGAAAAGAAACATTTTTGAGTTAAAAAATTCAAATGGAAAAGAACTTATTTTCACTGCTAATTATTGATAAGGATTATTAGTTTTATGAAATCTCAAAATTGTCATAATTCCATTAAAAACCCATTATATTCGGTAGTCATTATTTAATCTGAATATAAAAAATTCTCATCCCTTATGAGACGCTAATTTACCTTGCGAAAAAATTAGCACATCTGCATATTTTTCTTAATAAGCATTCGCATTATGTAATGATAAAACAGCTAAGGGTATAAAGTAAGAACAGTATAAAATTCAAGATAAATTCGAGTAGGTTAATATGAAAAATGACTTAAGTAGACCTAACATCACAGAATAAAAATTCAGTCAAAGACTTTATGCTTGAGTGATTATCTTTAAAATAGAAAAAACGACATTAATCCAGCTTTCCGTTGAAATCCAGTGATATAAAGATAAAAAAATGACAAAGAAGGAAAGAAGATAAGTTTTTTGGCGAAAGTGGATGGAAATCCTGTATTTTTTCGTAAATTCCAAAGCAAAAGCTGTCAGCTCAATCTCAACTTTCGGCTCTTGTTTTGGGAATTATCCATTCTTAGCTTGAAAATGTAAGCTTTAGATTATAAGGAACACTTTAGTCGGTTGCTTGACAAAAGAATGTGTAGGCTTAAAATATCTCCAATATATCATTTGTGAAAGCAAATTTATGAAATATATTCATTTGAATTTGAAATTTTGATTAATACCTCACGTCTTATAAGAAATTAACTTAAATTTTGTCCGAAAGCATCAGGAATTTTCCTATAAGTTTATATTACCATGGATGGTGACATGTGACAACGTAACGCAAAAAATACTCCTGCATCATAATTATCAACGAGTGTTATGGTATTCGTAGACGTGATTAATTTACACCACAATAATATGAGAATATACAGATGAAAATTTTCAAAAATGCATATTTGTATCGACTGTATACGAGCCTAATCGTATTAATACAACGAAATGTTCAACTTATCACAATGAGGATTATTAACGAGGGCCATTAGCCCCGTGTCACATTCAAAATTAACCGGAAACGGTAATCTCGAGTGAAGATTACTCTTTTAAAATAATGAAATAAATAACTAGAAATTATATCTAAACACATAACTTCCTCACGAAAACATGACCTGAAAAAGTCTAACAGGATCAAAACTCCTATTCGGCATCTTCTACTTTTCTGGCGGATGCTTTAACCAATTGAACTATCTTGCCAGAACATTAAGGCAAGCCATTTTGGCTTGCTTTTAAAGGCAAGGGCCGACGTTTTTCTTGGGAATTTTTCTAGGTGCACACTTTTAAGTGCAAAGTTATCTTTCACCCTTTATCTTACGAATGACACAATTATAATACAAGGAACACTTTATTGTTTCTGGAGAAAAACCCATTAAAATACTTCTTCCTCCTTTGAAGTATTTCGCTTAGTATGCCATTTAGTTCTTGACAACCCTGAATATGAACCCTGAACCCTGAAGGCTAGTAATTTTTTATGTCATTCTATTCATGATATAATCGCAACTGATATTGATTGTGCTAGAATTTTAGGATCGATAATCGGAAGTTATTGCGAGGTCAAAGTGTTTTCAATAATGATCATCTGGTAATTGCACGTTGAAACCTTAACCAATGCTTAAATCCATGATTCGTGCCTAGTTCATTGCATGAGTATTATTTATGCAACCTTGCTCATCAATAAAAGCGGGAAAAGAGTGGCAATGCATGGTGAATGCTAAAGTACATATTCGAATGTTAATCAATCACGCAACTCTTCAATGAATGAGACGCGGAAGCCTATGGCGAACGAGCAAAAAATAGGGTCCCCTTACCAGGATCAACAATTACATAAGTCCGGTGGAAAAATATCCATCATAGTCTCCATTGACCTAAAGTCGTATTTTCATACTTTTGAACCTATTTTAATGTGTTAATTTTACCAGAAAAGAATTAAGTGCCAAACGGTGGGGTTTGACTAAATCTTATACGGAAGAGTAAACTGTGCATACGACATTTCTACAAAAATCATGAGAGACCTTACATGCAATGTATGACCTACAATCATTTATTAGAAATTACTTGAATAATTATTTTCACAGCACTATATACGTATTTCGAGAACTATGTTCTCATCTTCAGTAGTTTGAATATTATGTGTGTTTGTCACGGTATTTAAATCTGGATTTCTTGTGGTGTGACGTAGTAGTGTAAACAAATGGGAGGAAGGGATTGGGCCGCGGTCACTATTTTTTGTTTATGTATGAAAATACTTTCGTAAGCATCTAGTTTAGAGTCGTTTTTAACATTTTTAAATCTTCTAAGTGTATGGGATTATTGCAATTTTGGATGTGTTGTTAGAATAATATTCACATTTATTTCACTAGTAATTGTGCACCAAATTTGTCATGAGAAATATAACACAAGATTATTGTGAGGAATAAAGGTATACCGATATTGTCTTCATACTCATGTTCTCTTAAATCTCTCTCCTCCTGTTATTAAATTATTGACACTAAATTTTATTTGGTGTTGTTAAGGACTCATCGTTGATAATTTGTTCATCTTGGCAAGAATTTTAAAGACGGTTTAGGGATTTGAATCTCTATAAAACAGAAGAGGGAAAAGTCATTCGGGGAGTGTAAGTGAAACGGTCCTCATAAAATACCATAATTTAAAATTAACTCCAAATTTGCAAATTTCACTTTTAATTTATTCTCATTCCGATTCCGTTTTCATAATATCATAAATTATTATCTTTCTTTATCCATGACCTGAGGGATTAGTTGGTCCATTGATAATGGAGAAAAAAGCTGGAGCTAGATGAATCTCCTTTTATCACGTGTTTTGTGTAGAAGTGGATGGAGGAGATTACCATTCCCTTTCCATAAAATGGATTCCCTTTAACGTTTCTTTCGCTTAATCCTCTGGAAGCCCCACTATGTGCAGAGAGAGGTAACACTGGGTATGTTTTATCTGATATAATCCAATTTGGTTCCTCTTTCATCTCCGAGGATTCAATTACGATTTCTTTGGCCGGTTTTATCGAACATCATTTCCTGAACATTTATTTCTTCCATATATCCTAATTGTAAATCCTTTCAGTAATATATCTTAATAAATCCCCTTGAGTAAAGATAATTCTTTCACGCCTCCAGGGTAATAATGCCCCAGGCTAATGGGACGTCTTTCATTAGAGTCTACTCTTGCATTCTCAACCTATCCGTGACATTATTTTTCTCAAATCTCCTCGAACTGGGTTTCTCCATTACTTCAGTGCTTTGAGCGTCTTCTGCCATCTTAAATAAGTTGGTATTGGGAAAAAGAACTAAACCCTTTAGACATAGGATAATAAACCCGGTCATCTCATTTAAAGTTAGGAGTCTACTTTTCGAAAGCCCTCCATCTTCCGTGCAATGGGTTTCCACTTTCTCTTGCGATATACAAATTGGTTGTCTTTGTAAGAAGAATCATCTGAATGCCAATCGGTTTACTCCATACAGTGGTCAATTAGTATTTATTACAATATATTTTGTTGCTGATGTAGACAAAACGTATACTACATATCTAAACGTCTTGGTCGGAGTGTTTATAAAGAATGAGAGATAATCATTAATTTAAATTGGAATTTATAAATTATTGAAAGAATGCATTTCATTGCAGTTTTTCTTTGATCAGAATTTATCTTCATTGAAAAACTATTAGCGAAAACTTCATTTCATGCAACTCCATGGCATACAGAATATTTCACTTGAATTTGAGGTACACAAATGAATATTACCCACATTTCTTTAAATTCATTTGACAATATTCCGGTTTTACGGAGAGTAACACATCACGTACAAGATACAATTATATGAAATTAAGATAAGGAATACTATATATTCTTATCCACATAGAGGGCTAAATCATATATTGCTACTCTCTTCCCCCGTCAAGAATTGATGGATAATGTTGCTAGTTAATTAAGGGAGGNTTTGTGCAGCATAAAGGCAATGGGAAAGAGATATTCTTATATAGAATACATACTATTATTCTTGCTTAATGTGGCACGGAAACTGATACAAGTGTAACTGAGAAACGATACATTTAAGGTGATATTTTGAATCGCTTTTTACGCTTTTGGAAGTTTTATTGTCTCTCTTGCATATGCCTGTCAATATTTTTGTTAGGATGTTGTCTGTGTTACATTTGTAGGTTTAAGACACATTTTCGCATCTCCTTTGTTCAATTCTATTTATACTGGTTTTTTTAAAAGAGTTTAAGTGTTCGAATTTTCGGTGCTGATGTCCTGATGTCCTTAACCCAACAACCAAGCCGATTATGTAATTACTGCTATTGGTTTTGATCAGAATATGTGTAATATGCCATAAATGTTGATTATTACTATTATATACGATTTTCATACTTTGTATTTAATCCAATTATTATGCATATTAACTATATATACTGTAAAAACTTGATTATGCTTATTGATGCACCACATGTATAACTGTATCTGTATTTTCTCTATGTTTTCTTTATTGCACTGTTTCTATTGCATCGGTTTAGCTGGTACAATCGGTAGGTTTGCGCAGGTTTTTCACATCGTCCTCCTTTGTGGGTGCTCTTCTGCAGTGGATAATTTTTTTCTAAGACTCGCTTAGGTTTTTTACATCCAAACATTCATTTTCTCATCTCTTCAATTCAAAAATGTATTTATTATGACAATGCGTAAGATGGAAGAGGAGACTTTTAGTCTCAATCTCGCCCAAATAAAGACATTTATTATTATTATTCCACTCCAAAAATCTGAATTTCTTCCGGCGAACGTAAATTGTAGAAAGGACTTACCGCGATTCCTGACAAGATGGCTGTTAATACATTTTAATTTGTGCAAAGTAATAAGTTTGACAGAAAATATAATAAATTACAAAATCGAAAAATATATCAACTGAAAAACGATGGTGCATTAATCAGCAGTCCTGCGTAAATCATCATATTTTTCTTCTCTACGCAGAAAATTGGAAATGAGGAAAAATTGGTTCGCGTCGTCTTCCCTTTCATTTTTAATTTCCGTGAATTTACTTCACAGTCCAATTTCTCTTCGGCAATTACTGCTTGGCACGATTCCCCATAAATGAAGAAAATAACGCTTTTGATTTCCTGAATGTTACTTACCGTGTGGAATCACCCCTCTCTAATCATATCTTCCTTTCCTTCTTAAAAGTCACCCTTTTTTACGCTTTTTCCAAGAAGTCTTTCGTTTCTCAGACTGCCGCTAACGTCATCCTCGTGAATATTATGCTTTCGTAAGCATCTAGCGTTGACGGAATGTTAACTGTTTTGATTAATGTCAAATTACTCATGTTAATGGGACGGTCGTTTCAAAAAAGGAAGTTTTTGCGATAGATTTTGTGAGTTCGTTGTTTTTATAATGGGCTACATGCTCTTTAAGTCTTGTTATTTAATCAATTTTGATTCGTCTTGAATGCTGTAATTCACGATTTTTATCTTTAATATTGTGTAGGAGGTTGGAAAGTTTATTTTTGTTGACATGTAATGTATTATGTTATAATTTAGAAAAGATTTTTCGCGTTGTTTGAAGCAAAGGAAATGTTAATAAAATTTTTTACCCGGAAAAGGGAGATAGGTAATTTTACACTATAAGGTGTGCGCCTAGGAATATTCCCAAGGAGAAACGAACATAAAATATTCTGACAGAACCATAACTCAAACCCGGATCTTCCACTTTCCGGCTGACTGCTCCAGTCACAATGTCTTCTGAACGGCTTGACTAATTGTTCTGGCACATTAAGTGACTGACTGGAGCAGTAATCCAGAAATTGGAAGATCCTGGTTCGAGTCCCGATCCTGTCAGACCTTCTTCATGACCGTTGCTCCTTGGGACTTAGTTTCCTAATCCTTCGTCGTGTTTTTTTAGTTGTGTGAATTTTGAATTTTAGTTTCAGTTTGCGTTATAAGTATATTTTCAATTACAATTTTAGAGGCCATCTTTTAAGGAACATTTTTAAATCATCCATCTTGTTACCTCTGCTACCACCGAAATATCACTCTCCTACTTTCCTTTTATCCTATGCAGCTCGCGACAGAGTATACATAGCCGAGGAACTCTAAACACAAGGAATGGTCCGGATAACTCGACAAAGCTGCGACTGCAACGTGAGAAATGGAAGCCACCGCATGGGGAAGTGAATGGGAATAGTTATGAGGGACGGGATAGAGACGTCGATAAGTCTGAGCGGAATAGTTTGAACATTATCATACGACTTATGATCTACGAGGATTCACGGAGGGGTATAGAAAGAGACAACGGCGATAATAGATGGTATGCGGGATAATGGAACGAATTACGTGAAAGTGTTGGCAATTAAAGTGAGTTGGCAGGCGCGGGAGCTTTAGAGGAGAGAAAGGGCGGTGAGAGTTGAAGAGGAAAGACGGAAGATTGATTGATTGGACCCTTTGTTGGCGAGGTTAAGCTCAATTGGGTCTCCTTTCGTCGAACACCATATATCAATTTAACATTTATGTACGTACAGAGAGGAAAAACAGACTTTTTCGAGAGAGCTTTGCGTAAATTAAAGTCATTGAGAGGCAAGTATTATTGGTGGACGTTCGCGATGAAAGCAAAATCGTAAACGAAAAAGAGATATGAAATATGTATTTAATGGAGAATAAGAGTCATAAAGAGGGAATGAGTCATGAATAGACTTTTAAATGGAGTTAATTACAAGTAAGTTACTCGTATGTTAAGAGAGTTGAAAATAGGAGCGTGCTTTGGTTTCCCCCTTCCCCATAGACAAATCCATATCCACGTACCCTTCTTTAGAGGCCATTTGGTAATAGGTAAAATGATAATAAAAACGATTTATAATAATATTTATACACTTTTTGTGTAATCGCATCAGTACGGCGTTTTCCTGACCGCGTCGCTCTTGAAAATTGCCCCAATGCCAAGGGATTGGAATATTTCTGGTTGATAAGGTGATTAACAGGAAAAAAAACTGCAGAATTAGGAAAGAAAAAGAGGTGGAAATAAATATATTTAGATCAGTGTAGGGCCGACTATGGTTAGCAGGCGAGTATAAGCTGGCAACTGCCGTGGTAGTGAGAATTTTTAAGAATTCTGGATATAATAGACTATTTACAGATGATTTCTCTGATTAAAATAGAATTTCATCAAGATTCATTTTTATAAAAGTCTCATCCGCTCAGATCGATAATATTTTAGTTTTATAAGACACAATTGAAATCGTTCTTCTTCATGAAAAAACCTTCAGTTATGTAAAATGCATGACCATAATTTTAAAAGTAGAGTAAGTAAATACACTGTAACATACGTATATAAAAATATGGCAATATATTATAACTGTAGAGATTTGTTCGTTTGTAATTTATGACTATTGATTTAACCTAATGATGAAACAGCAGGATTTATTCACTTTCATTACAACACGATCATATCTTGAATTATTGGACTGTCATTAATGTGAAACCAGTTCTGCTTAACAGAATGAACAGTACTTACACATGTAGTGAAACAACGGTGTAACCTAACCCTTTATCTGAGAGTACTGTCAATTCTAAATTTCGCACAGTAATAAATCCTAGTAATGTCGTATAATTGCTCTTGTAGGTTGCCCGAACAGTATTATTACTCCTGCGTTGAGCGTGACAGTACATTTATCTAGAAAATAATGAATTAATGACAGCTACCACGGTTATGCTGCTTAAACCCTTCGAAATCGTAATTCGGACATATTCAAGCAGTATTTTTTTATCTTAGATTCTCAAATCTTTAAACGGAAATTTTAAAAAAATTTGAATGTTTATTTGTAAATTAAATTTTCATGGAATCTTAATTTAATAGGGAAATTAAATGTTAGAATAAAATTTTAGTTATTTAGATTTTGAATAGTTTTAAAATAGATTATCAAATTTACCCGCCGCGGTTGCGGAGTCTTTAGCGTGCTAGCGCTAA
>KZ308576.1:479775-562438 GCA_000376725.2 Ladona fulva | reverse complement strand
GTATATATTTATATATTTATCCATCCGATGTCAGCAACTCCCATATGAAAGACATTGGAGTAATTTTTTACTAATTAATTTCACGCACTTCTCGATTAGATAGAAATGTGAAAGTTAAAAACCCATTAGAAACATTAAAAATCATTAAACATGCAAATATTTATACTAAAAGTATCCTTGGTTTCACTCCAGATGACTCGAAACCCTCCCTTAAGAAATGCACGCAAGTTTCTTTGTGCGCTGGCAAATTCATCTTCCCATACAATAGATTCCTATCCACTTATTGTTCTAATTGAATCAACTTCCTTCTATCATAGGAGGTTATTGCAAGTTGTTAGAAATATTCACAAAGTATGACGTATGGAACTCTGTTCTACAGAAAACAAAGTAGAAGTTGGTAAGTCTAACTCAAAACTCAATCGTGAGAATAAAAAAGTTTCCTCTATTCCTAGTACATATAACTCTTGGCGAAGTTTAAGAGTGAATGAAATGTTCCGAAGGAAATCTTCCAGATGGTGTTGTTTGTCGCAAAAATGGCTCGGAAAATCCTGAAGATGTTTGTTTTCTGAGATCTTAATAAATCCCTATGTTACAAAAGATCTTTAAGTTGTATCTCATTTATATAAGTTATATTTACGTCCCATAAAATAATTTTAGGTTTACAAGATAATGATAAAAGACATATCTTTACAGTTGATTAACTAAAAAACATTAGCTCGAAAGCTGCTGTTCTCAGCTAGAAAGAAAATATATTTTTTGCAGGGAATCATAGAGGAAATTACCCTCAACATACCGCAAAACTCGAAAGTTGGACATTGTAAAGTACGTAAAGAAAACACCGCAAAACTGATATTGTTTTTTGTTTAAGTATTGTTTGGGAATTTTGAAGAAGTTGATGATTATTTGGTTGAATTTTCACGGGGAATTTCCATCAGGCAGAAAATGGGAAAGATAAATGGAAACATGGAAGATATGAAACAACATTTCAGAATGTAAACTCTTGCAATTGCAGTTTGTTTTCAATTCAGTCTGCATAATAACATCACGATTACTGAATTCTTAGATAAGTGTTCCATATATAATTCCATAGATACTCTAAGTAACTGCGTTAATTTACTTGACCAATTCTTTTTATAACAAATAAGCGAACGGATTCTGAAGTATAGCGGAGATAAATATATTAAAACAAAACAGTCCAAAGACCAATGTATATACATATAAACCTTTAAGATCCATTAAACCACATGAAAAAGTTTTAAATGGCCCGAGATTTGAGGCTTCGTCTCACGTTCGAGACGATTCAGTGTATAGATTGGATGAAAACACTGATTGAAAACAAGGATATTAAACATAAATGTACTTAAAATTTTAAAAAATTCGTCTAGATATCGTAAAAAGGATACTGACCATAAATGTTTCTCTCAGATTTACCTTACATGTTTAACCACTTTTACATGAATTCCACGGTTTTTAACATTTTCCGTTTATCAACTTTCGGTATTGACCATATCTCTTCGAAAAATGAAACAGCAATTAACTCGCTGGCAATCACTCTGCATTTGGTGATAAAAAGTGCTCGTTTGTGTTGAGGAAAGCGTGAAGTGACGTGAAATGAATAATTGGTTTGAAAGATAATGTATCTCAGCTGAGCGATATATGGCAAGTGTTTAGGGATTTTGTTTATTTTTCTCGCCAGGAATTTAATTATTGGGTTGCGGTGCGAAAACAAAGGGAAACGCCTATGGAATGCCTAGTGATAAAGTTGGTGATAAAAAAATAGGTATGGGCGATGATTGAGTGCTATGGGAAGAAGGGGAATGGGGAAATTTATAGGAGCAATAAAAGGGGAAAATGGAGAGGAAGAGTAGGAAATAGATTACAAAGAGGAAAGGGACGGAAGTGAGGTTAAGAGCGAAAATGGAGAGAAATATAGAGGAAACGAGGATTAAAAGGAGTTTTTAAAAAAGAAAAGAGAGGAAAAAAGGAAAATATTACGGAAAGGGGTACTTACGTATCATCGCTATCATACGAAAATATGAATGGGAAAAAAGCGATTACTTACGGCGCGTTATAAACAGCTAATTTTTATGTAGAATTTACAGTAGTATTTCAAATCTACATGAGTATAAAAGTATAACTAAAATGTTTGCTTCGGTCGAAAACTTTATCATTATCACTTTCAAATAAAAATGGATGTATCTTCATCTTAAAGAATCTCTAGCTATATGCTTTTTATCAGTATGCATAAATACTATAGGTTATTTATGGAAATACGTCGATATTATTTGCTTCGCTTTGTTTACACATGATTTTTAAGCCTATCGGAAGGTCTCTAAACGATCTATTAAATGTTTTTATCACCAGTAAACCAAATTTTGCAGAAAATGAACCTTATCTATTTAATCTTATTGCTAAATGATTTTCATTCAGGTGACGGAGTGCTAGCGCTCCAACACCAAGGTCCCGGGTTCGAATCCCGGCCAGTCGGATTTTTACGGTTAGGGAATGGTTTTGGTTGTTCGTCCTTTGTTATTGCTTGAAGCCAACTACGTACTGTAACCATCCAATAAATGGATATTTGTGGGGGCATTGGAGTATAAATAAAAAAATAAATTACTTTAATACTTAACGCAGTCTAAATCAGTGATGGGAACCTATTCTCATCGGAAGGCCGCATTTACTAATCACTCGCATAATGTTCTATAGGCCGTATATATTAAAATGGATAAAATTGGGGTCTTTCCATTTACTTTATTTAAATAATAATGATAGAATATTTTTGAGGATTTATGATATTAAATAGCAATTAAACTCAAATGTATGACAATGCTAAAAGGTTAAAATAACCTACATCTCAAATTGACTACCAGAAGAGTCAATTAAACATTAACTATAGTCCGTTTAAAAATTAAAACAGATATGGAAGGGTAATTATCATTTTTCAAGAAAGCGGTATTCGAAATCTTGTCCACTTGACGCAGATAACGGATTTATGTTGAAAGACGAAAGTTAAAGGGGAGCAGCTTAGGGAGTCCATCGTCTAGTCGGAAGAAACTCGTCCTCGTCGAGAATGACTAATATTTAAAATAGTATGAAAAAAATGGTAAAAATTAATTGAGGAGGAGACAAAAGATGAAGAGGAATTACATTGCCGAATGCAAAGAAGAGGGAAATTATTTCTATGGAGAGACCATTGAGAGTGAAAATGAAATGAGCGAAAAGGGGGAACTCGGATTTAAGGGGAGAGCGAACGAGGAAAAAATGGATCGCAATTCGTATAGATTGGGAAATATGCAGGCCGTTGAGCGAAAAAATCCTTTATTTATTGAGGTAATCGAGGATGAAAAAGGGAATGTCTGCGGAAGTAGCGCCTATGGTGGGGCGAGTGCGGACGTAATTCCATGAATTTAAGTTTATGCGGACGGGAAGGGGAATTTCGGGGAGGAAATTGGGAAGATTATTCGAAAACGATTGCATCTGTGTGGCTACGGTGTGAATATGGGGGGAATGGACTCGGGTTGAATGAGGAAGGTTTGGGTGGATTTGCTTCGAAGAGGATTCGGCTTGTTGAGAATAGTTCGGATGTGGTAGTGGAAGGAAGGATTTGCCGAATGAGTTTCTGAGTTGGTAGCGGAAAGCGAAGTGGCTTATGGTGTGCTGCTGAATGTGTGAACCCGCTATGGACAATGCGGCGATAAAGGGAGATGAACAGATAGAAGGGTATTCGGTTTCCGCATCTGCAACAATTCCTGTTATCCGTTAACTATGGTACGGTTTTGTTTGTCGTCACTTCCTCAAAGCGCTTTATTCCGAGATTAAGGTGAACGGAACTTGTGTCCATTGATGTTTACAGCTTTACTGCTGTCCTGCGTCTGGTTTCGTCGCATCTGCCGAGACTCATTTGCGTGCGATGTTGCCTGCGTAAATCGAAACCGTTATTATTTTTTTTCAAATGTGGCGCCGATTTTCCAATAATATTTGCATTCATGCAAGTAATATGTTAAACCAGGAGACATAGATGTTTAAGAAGAAGCAAACGGAAAGACTCTTGATCCTTAATTGTAAGTGAGTTTTGGAGAAGGAGAAAACAAACAGAACTTTTAAAGAGGCCGTTG
Source organism: Ladona fulva (assembly GCA_000376725.2). NCBI lineage: Eukaryota > Metazoa > Arthropoda > Insecta > Odonata > Libellulidae > Ladona > Ladona fulva. The sequence goes on along the minus strand of KZ308576.1, from coordinate 558,323 downwards.
TCAAAAGTGTTGAAATTTGGAATCAAACGGTCTGTTTAAAACGAAATTCAACCCTTAAAAGGCTCATCGCTTATGCAACCAGGTAGATCGAACTTTTCCGTCCTAATACCTATTCGTATAAGCTTACTTCAGAGGCGTTGTCATGAGCAGTGGATGAATTGGCCTGTATTCAGGAAGACAATTTCTATAAGCAGTTTGTTCACCCCTCAGTGTTTCAAGATTTAGAGAGAGTACTCAGTTTTTGCAGCTTGGGTGAAATTTTACAAAATTTGATATATTTATACTATGTCTTTACATTAAAAGTACATGCTTCATTTTAAAATGTGTACTATTAATTACATTACATACAAGTTTTGAGGCAATCCATGCAATGTAATGAAAGTTTTGCTATTGACATCTTAAATGATTTAGATTATATTTAAATGTGATTTTTCCTTCATAATTCATACATACGTGCTGGTAATATTTTTACAAAAATCGCTTTGAAGACGAGAATAATTAATTTTTTATGGGATGAATTAATTATTGTTTTCACATGAATTTCGCATATGGAATAAAACCCTCTCTTAATTGTGAAAATATTGAATACATTTCCTTTATAACAATTTTACTGAAAAAGGTCTTTATTATAATTCAATAGCTCCAAATATTTATCAATGCTAAATTATTTGTTTCCTACTGATGTAGAGCAGAGAAATTTACAAGGAATTTGCGAAGCTTGGAGCGCAAAATTTTCAAATACGTTAAAAGTTCCCTTCTGAAGAGTCTAAAATTTCCTCCGAAACTACTATAGACGTATAGTTGTTTCGATTCTCTGATCCCGTCTCGAAAACACAGCGGATGGAAGATACGAGAGACATATTTAAATATGACGGAAATTCTCGAAAATATTCCGCTTTAAAATTCTGAAAAAAAGGAACAATGATAAAACGGAAGAATGGAAACCGCAGTTTGGGAGAAGGCGAACAAAAAATAGAATGAAAAAACAATAGGAGGCGTAAGGAACTGGAACGGAGAAAAAACTGGAGAAAGATGAGGGGAGACGAAAAAAGTGCGGCTAAAAGGGTCTCTGACGGACGAAGGGAAAGCCGAGAGATTGAAGAGGATGCAAGGGGGAAAGGAAGTGAAAACGAGAAAGGGAAGAACATAAAGGAAAGCATAAGCTCGGAGATATGAGGAGTGGTCATAGAAGAATTTTCCTCTAAGAAACGGAGGATGATGGTGAAGGGGAGAAGAATTCAGGAAACTCAAGGGAAGTTCTGCAGGAATGATTTAGAGATAAAGTTGCCGGCTACCGTCTCTTCTTGGGTATTTGAAGATGTGAGTTTCTCAGAAAAAAATTGCGATAGTAGCAAGTGATATTGATTATGAATAAAAACAATGGATAGCGAAACGAACATATCTAGGATTTTTCAAAAGATATTAATTTATATGAAGTAGTGTGTATGTTTAAGAAAATTATGGTAAGTTATGATATTTACGGGAATAAGTTAAAGATAAAATTCATTATTATGTTAGTATATTGAATTACCGCTGATTTAATAGCTTGTTATAATGTTCATTAAAATTTTATAATTTCTTTTCCCTTATCGAATTTGCAAGAATTATGAATATGACACCTTTCAGTATTGTATCACTTACGCATTTCTTTGAAACGTAATTAATTTCTGTTAGATATAAAATTTACAGTTTTCAAGGATAAGCTACAGGTATTAAACTGTTCATATAGAGGCGACATTTAAAACAAAGTCATAAACAGAAGTGAAAAATATAGACATGATTGGCGCTCAAATCCATTTCAGGATCTCCCACTTTCCGGGCAGGTATTCTGGTCACTGAATTGCCAAATCAATGCTATTCTGTTTCTTTGTGAGCTAGACAGTTAAAATCGATACCAAATCTGCAAATTTTTCGCATCGGTAATTATTATTTTTAGCATCGATAAAATCAAAATGATCCGAAATTATTGACAACATTCTTATGACACAGAAACCGCTAGATTATCGAAGATATGTTACACTAGACTGGTCATAAATATACTATAGACATTTAATAGGATGCAAGTTCCAATTATTTTTTAACAAGTTCACCAGACACTTCAAGATTTCCTATCTAGTTAAGCGATTTAAAATATAAGCCTTTTGAGATAAAATGCGAAGTTTTCATAAAAATATACTTCTTAGATTGGATAATACGTGAATATGCTCACGTTAATCTATAATCGTCAAGTAGGAAATTATTTTGATAATGAAACATGAAAATGTTGATGTATTGCTGAAGGGATAGCAGACTATCAACATTGAGTTGTACGCTTCTTTTTCATTGAATGAAATTAAAAAAGACAGGAAACACTCCTTCGTGCATTTCATAACGATGACGAAAATGGTTTTAAAAGTCAAGAAAGAATACGTGGAACTGCTTCGTGTAGCTCTGGGAACTACATTATATAAAATCTTCAATAAAAAAAGTGTGAGTTGTAAGCGAACTAGGAGAATTAAAGTAACACCTGTCAGTGTCAACTACGTCACATTAAGTACAATGTCACCTTTAGATTGATAAGTAACACAATGGACTGTAATAAGTAATTAACTTATATTTCAAACACTATAATACATTGATCTACCGATTATTCTGTTAGCGCAACAGACCGGACGCGACTTTGAAGCGTCGTGTGCCGGACTGGGTTCTCCATCTCAACCCTTCACGTTTTTCGAAGCACCAGCAAACTTAATGCTAACAATATTTTCGCTCCAGTCACTCGCGAAGGATGGGAATAAGGAATTTCCCGTTCGAATTCGGTCTGACGTCATTCCGCTCCTTTCCTTAAGCGATTTCCCAAGCACAACCCTGAGCACGAACATCAACAATCTCGAAGAAATTCAGACAGGCGGGTTAGATGGAACCTGTCAACTTAAAATGGTTTGTCATTGCTAAATTGTTTTGTTTCCTATATCGATCTCCAAAATGTGACAGATGGTTGCGAACGATTCGGCATCTTTACTGAAAGGTATCTAAACGATTTTTATTTTCACCATTCTAAATGTATTGCATAATTTTTGCTAATTATTATGGCAAAATAAAATACTGCGAAAAAGAACGGCTTAATTTGGTACTCCTTTGACTTAAGAAATTCATGCATACTTTCCGGAATTCTTCCAAATCTGATTTCATGCAAATGCTTGTTGCTTACAAAGCAATTTTTCTGCAGTAGGATGCTGTTAATATTATTCAGGACGAATTTTGCAATCAAATAAATAATTAATTATTCGATATAACTATACTACATAATTTTGATAAAGTATTCCATAATTAATCTTTCCGGAATGAAAGCCATAATTGGTTGGTTATAGCCATTTTACGGAATACTGGAAAAATCATGCAATTCTCAACTTATTTTAACGTTTGAACTGTAATATGATTTTCCAAATGATTCAAAAGTAATCGGCAAAATCTATTGTAATTAGGCTCTCAGTAAAATAGATCAACTTACAATACATAAAAATGTAAGGGCACAGAAATTATACCGATGAAATATAAACCATTACTGATTCGCCTTATTTTAAGGTTTAGGAGCTATGAATGTTACGTAGCAAATAATCGCCAATTAGAATTAAAAAATCAGATGGTTCTGCGGAAAAGTGTAAGAAACGAATCTAAGAAACCTCTAAAAGTGGCCAAATATAGCAAAAAAATACAACGATGGCAACCCTGCAGAATAAATCCAGAGAGAACCATCCGAAAGGGTGGAAAGAGGGGCACAGGTGATAAAAGGAGGAAAAAGGATTGGGAGATTAGAATGAGAAGAGAACGACGTGAACCAGCAGCGAGGGGGAGAGAAGAAGAATTTATTTGAAAAGGCAGAGAGAAGGGAAGAGATAAACAGATATGGGATGGGGAAACTCGAGGGATGCTTAGAAGGAACGAAAGGGAAGGAAAGGGGAGGAAAGATGGATGGTGGAGTAAAGGAAGGCCGAGCTTAGAAAGAAGAACACTCTCGGGGAAGGAATAGAAAGAGGAGATAAGAGTATCGGGAGAGTAAAGAGAGATTGAAGAGAGGCGAGTGCGATAGTGGGAGTACGTGGAGATACACGTAGGAGTAGATTAATGGAAGGATGGAGCGCAGGAGTATGCTCTCGTGGGATTGGATTAACAAAGAAACACCCCAAGGACCACGAGATAATGCAGTTTGCGCGATAAATCAAAAGCTTACCAATATCCTGCGACGGGGATTAAATAAGTCCTCTATATATTTTTTCCTAAAAGGAGAGCAGGCTTGCCTGATCGTTCCTTAAAGTGTCTCCGATGAAAAGGTTTTGCGTCGCTGGACGTACATGAGTGTGGGCATGTTGCTATTGTCAACTTCAATACCTGTTGTTGGACATCGAAGTGGAACTTATGAGGGATATTTTCGTAAATAAATGAATTTTCAATATAATCACAACGTATCGATGACAGGGTCGAATAAAGGTCACAGTGTATCTGAGTTGGGAGTGATCCCATGTTTTTTAAAGTCTCAAAGTAAAAAGTACCAAATTTCCTAATGAAAAAAGGTCCAATGAGCGGAATGTATATTTGAATCAACATTCTTCTAATCTAACACCATAGTTTTAAACACCTGAAGTAAACCTTTTATGTTTTCTCCTAAGGTTGTTAAGTCACATAGCCGTATCTCGATGTAATTTTTACATCGCCTTCTGTTTTATATCAGCAATATTCTAAGTAACCCGTTTACACACCGTTTAAATATTTTCCATTTTAAAGAGAAATAAGTTTTGAAAATTGGATTAAAACGTCTATTGGCTGTATATTTATCCTATATAATAATCACCGTCATATTACATACATATTACACCGTATATATTTATCCATCCGATGTCAGCAACTCCCATATGAAAGGCATTGGAGTAATTTTTTACTAATTAATTTCACGCATTTCTCGATTAGATAGAAATGCGAAAGTTAAAAACTCATTAGAAACATTAAAAATCATTAAACATGCAAATATTTATACTAAAAGTATCCTTGGTTTCACTCCAGATGACTCGAAACCCTCCCTTAAGAAATGCACGCAAGTTTCTTTGTGCGCTGGCAAATTCATCTTCCCATACAATAGATTCCTATCCACTTATTGTTCTAATTGAATCAACTTCCTTCTATCATAGGAGGTTATTGCAAGTTGTTAGAAATATTCACAAAGTATGACGTATGGAACTCTGTTCTACAGAAAACAAAGTAGAAGTTGGTAAGTCTAACTCAAAACTCAATCGTGAGAATAAAAAAGTTTCCTCTATTCCTAGTACATATAACTCTTGGCGAAGTTTAAGAGTGAATGAAATGTTCCGAAGGAAATCTTCCAGATGGTGTTGTTTGTCGCAAAAATGGCTCGGAAAATCCTGAAGATGTTTGTTTTCTGAGATCTTAATAAATCCCTATGTTACAAAAGATCTTTAAGTTGTATCTCATTTATATAAGTTATATTTACGTCTCATAAAATAATTTTAGGTTTACAAGATAATGATAAAAGACATATCTTTACAGTTGATTAACTAAAAAACATTAGCTCGAAAGCTGCTGTTCTCAGCTAGAAAGAAAATATATTTTTTGCAGGGAATCATAGAGGAAATTACCCTCAACATACCGCAAAACTCGAAAGTTGGACATTGTAAAGTACGTAAAGAAAACACCGCAAAACTGATATTGTTTTTTGTTTAAGTATTGTTTGGGAATTTTGAAGAAGTTGATGATTATTTGGTTGAATTTTCACGGGGAATTTCCATCAGGCAGAAAATGGGAAAGATAAATGGAAACATGGAAGATATGAAACAACATTTCAGAATGTAAACTCTTGCAATTGCAGTTTGTTTTCAATTCAGTCTGCATAATAACATCACGATTACTGAATTCTTAGATAAGTGTTCCATATATAATTCCATAGATACTCTAAGTAACTGCGATAATTTACTTGACCAATTCTTTTTATAACAAATAAGCGAACGGATTCTGAAGTATAGCGGAGATAAATATATTAAAACAAAACAGTCCAAAGACCAATGTATATACATATAAACCTTTAAGATCCATTAAACCACATGAAAAAGTTTTAAATGGCCCGAGATTTGAGGCTTCGTCTCACGTTCGAGACGATTCAGTGTATAGATTGGATGAAAACACTGATTGAAAACAAGGATATTAAACATAAATGTACTTAAAATTTTAAAAAATTCGTCTAGATATCGTAAAAAGGATACTGACCATAAATGTTTCTCTCAGATTTACCTTACATGTTTAACCACTTTTACATGAATTCCACGGTTTTTAACATTTTCCGTTTATCAACTTTCGGTATTGACCATATCTCTTCGAAAAATGAAACAGCAATTAACTCGCTGGCAATCACTCTGCATTTGGTGATAAAAAGTGCTCGTTTGTGTTGAGGAAAGCGTGAAGTGACGTGAAATGAATAATTGGTTTGAAAGATAATGTATCTCAGCTGAGCGATATATGGCAAGTGTTTAGGGATTTTGTTTATTTTTCTCGCCAGGAATTTAATTATTGGGTTGCGGTGCGAAAACAAAGGGAAACGCCTATGGAATGCCTAGTGATAAAGTTGGTGATAAAAAAATAGGTATGGGCGATGATTGAGTGCTATGGGAAGAAGGGGAATGGGGAAATTTATAGGAGCAATAAAAGGGGAAAATGGAGAGGAAGAGTAGGAAATAGATTACAAAGAGGAAAGGGACGGAAGTGAGGTTAAGAGCGAAAATGGAGAGAAATATAGAGGAAACGAGGATTAAAAGGAGTTTTTAAAAAAGAAAAGAGAGGAAAAAAGGAAAATATTACGGAAAGGGGTACTTACGTATCATCGCTATCATACGAAAATATGAATGGGAAAAAAGCGATTACTTACGGCGCGTTATAAACAGCTAATTTTTATGTAGAATTTACAGTAGTATTTCAAATCTACATGAGTATAAAAGTATAACTAAAATGTTTGCTTCGGTCGAAAACTTTATCATTATCACTTTCAAATAAAAATGGATGTATCTTCATCTTAAAGAATCTCTAGCTATATGCTTTTTATCAGTATGCATAAATACTATAGGTTATTTATGGAAATACGTCGATATTATTTGCTTCGCTTTGTTTACACATGATTTTTAAGCCTATCGGAAGGTCTCTAAACGATCTATTAAATGTTTTTATCACCAGTAAACCAAATTTTGCAGAAAATGAACCTTATCTATTTAATCTTATTGCTAAATGATTTTCATTCAGGTGACGGAGTGCTAGCGCTCCAACACCAAGGTCCCGGGTTCGAATCCCGGCCAGTCGGATTTTTACGGTTAGGGAATGGTTTTGGTTGTTCGTCCTTTGTTATTGCTTGAAGCCAACTACGTACTGTAACCATCCAATAAATGGATATTTGTGGGGGCATTGGAGTATAAATAAAAAAATAAATTACTTTAATACTTAACGCAGTCTAAATCAGTGATGGGAACCTATTCTCATCGGAAGGCCGCATTTACTAATCACTCGCATAATGTTCTATAGGCCGCACTTAAGCGGCTCATAGAATACATACAAATAATTTAACATCCAAATCGTACTGAGGAAAACGAAATCAATAGGTATATAGACCCAGGTAGATTATTTTAGATTTTATTTCTTTTTGGAAAAATAAACGAGACTAAGTTAAGAAGTACATACAGTTGTTTCAGGAACTTACGGAAAGGCCGCACTTAACGCTCGAGGAGGCTGAACGCGGCTACGAAGCCGGCGATCCCCCACCTATTATCGTGACCACTATCAAATGATTCTGCGGTAGTATACATGTGCATTGAAAATTGGGAGCACATCGAAACAGCGGTAAGAGGCATCAAAGCGAGCCCTGCAAACGAAAGGAAATAAATATAGAAATCAGAGACATCAGATTTAGTAGGAAAGTTAATAAAAAGAGAAAATAACGATCCGAGCAGATGAAGAGATGAAATGCGAGGAGAGAGAGAGAGAGAAGTATGCAGAAGAAAGGAAATGTGAAAGAGAAGAAGGAAGATCTCCAATGTCCAGGAGCCTTTGACTTGCTTCTATAGGACGCATTCCTTTCCTGAATTCTGCTGAAGGGAAATTGGTTCTCGGGAAGCAGCCGTCACTCTCATCTCGGGCAACACGAACTTTAAATTAAATCGCTCTATTCTACCACTCAGGGAGGAGCTTTACAAAGGAACGCTCGGCTTGACTGGAACTTATCTCGAAACAGAGGTCACTTTTGTGGCAATAACATTATGCCAGATTGAATACATTTTGCGAATCCCTGCATCATTACGAAATATTCTTCTTTATGAATTTCTAGAGAAGATCAACTAATGATTCTCAATGAAAGCAGGTATGGTGATAAATCTTGAGAGCAAATTCTTTAAGTTTTCATCTAATGCTATAGCATTTAAGCCACACTTCTAGCTATTTAGCTATAGCTANAGAAGTATGCAGAAGAAAGGAAATGTGAAAGAGAAGAAGGAAGATCTCCAATGTCCAGGAACCTTTGACTTGCTTCTATAGGACGCATTCCTTTCCTGAATTCTGCTGAAGGGAAATTGGTTCTCGGGAAGCAGCCGTCACTCTCCTCTCGGGCAACACGAACTTTAAATTAAATCGCTCTATTCTACCACTCAGGGAGGAGCTTTACAAAGGAACGCTCAGCTTGACTGGAACTTATCTCGAAACAGAGGTCACTTTTGTGTCAATTACATTATGCCAGATTGAATACATTTTGCGAATACCTGCATCATTACAAAATATTCGTATAATTCCTTTATGAATTTCTAGAGAGGATCAACTAATGATTCTCAATGAAAGCAGGTATGGTGATAAATCTTGAGAGCATATTCTTTAAGTTTTCATCTAATGCTTTAAGCCATACTTCTAGCTATTTAGCTATAGCTATATTATAAATTATGTATATTTTATATATATTAATATATATTCTATATATTCAGATATGTAGCTATACATCTTTCTCTGTTATCGGCTTTTACAGATTTTAATATTCATCCTTCAGCTTTTAAATTTATAATTGAAAGCTTTTTTTCGAAGTTTATGCAGGACCACGTTAAAGACATTCCGTTAGTTTCTATTCGAACAGATGCTCTCCGTTGATATACGATGCCCGTGATACGAAAGTGTTTTGTGGCTGGCGTGTTACGTACTATCGATACTAACTGTCTAATCCAATGTCTATCGGGTGATTTATGGCTTCTAGCTTTGAAGGGGGACGTTAAAGAGCACGACCTGCGCTCAGTAGCCAAATTTCCATTCTCATCCCGATGTTGGCATTTAGTTGGCTATGATGCAACACGATCCATCAACAGGCTACCTTATTACTTAACGGCCTAGAAAATTAATAAGCAGCCTATTTTTTTAAATGAGTTTTCTCTCCACCATGTCTTAGATAGGCTTGTCTACTAAGACAATCAAGCAGGAGTCATATTGAAAGTTTTAACGATTCGAGATATCCAATCAGTTTAATACATTATCTAAAGTGTGTTAACTAAATTGATGTCGAATGACTGATGAATTGATTGATTAAATTAATGTCTTTTTGCCGCGTTTAAATTCCTCACATTGTTTATTTCCAAAGTGATGTTTCCTGATCGCTATCTCTATCGTAATGCATTTTAAACAAAAATTTTCATTCGTCAATTTGACTTTATCATATTATCACTTATGCTCTACTTCATAACTTACTAAGTTTTCCTTTGGGTTTCTACTCAGATATTTGAAACCCTCTTAACTAATTTTAGTAAAATTTCTGCATGCCACTAGAATGGGGAAAATTCCAATTGATCCGTTCTTTAAATTGAAAAAGTGATCGCGTACACAAATAAGGTCAAAAACATGGGATAAATTGAATATATCGCTGAGTATCATGACCGGAGGAAGATTTATAGTAGAGAAATTGTCATATAGATTTTCGTTATGTTGACCAAATACAAAAGTTTAGTTGCAATCAAAAGAAAATCATTCCCACGAAATCTTAGTACAGGATGTTTCTTTCTATGCTGTATGAATGAATCCTCGGGTGTCTATTTTTTCCGGGGATTTTCGTAACTGGAAATCGTTAATACGCTGCTAAGTTTTCTTTTTTATGGATTAAGAAGCTACGATTAAAAAATTTAAATACAATTATTAAAATGAAAATGATTTACAAATCCTGTAAATGCTGCGTAATTAAATCGAGCCTTAAAAGACTCCACCGTTCACACGTTTTCTTGAATAAGTCATCATATGATTTAAAAGACCTAAGTCATCATATGATTTAAAAGACCAGGTTTTCATTCAATCTCCTCAGAAGATGCTAAGGAAAAGTAGAATTTTTCCGGAAATTTATTACGAGAAAGATCGTTCGATGTACTTGGGAAATAACTTGTTCCTTCATGTTCCATCCATGAGAAGTCCGTCTCCAGAACAAATTATAATATCCCAACCAGAATTTAATAATGAGACTTATAAAAACGTAAAATTTCTGTAGAATTTTGATACGCAATTCATTATGAAGAATAGATTTCGTCTTGTTAACGTGACATCTCTCCTTACACGTCATTATTTCTTTAGCCATTCCAGCAAGATTCATTCGAGAAACTCCTAGCTTATCGAGACCTCTCTTAATTGATTGATTCATTCATTCATTCATTATCATCAGATTTTCTTGGAAAACTTTGCGAGATCTTTCTTTATTAAATCGCTAAAGAGATTTTTTTCCCTTTAATGAGATTGGTGAGAATAGATCTACCAACACCTACGTAAAATTAAGTGTAGGCACACCTTGCCACACACTAACAGGCGTATGGCAGAGTATAATTGCTGATTTTGATGTATTGTTGGTGTCTATTCGCGTGCGTATGAAATATTAAATTTTAGAATTGTACTGTCTCAGGGTGACTTGATGGAATTCCAACATCATAGTATGGAATAAAATTCTATGGTAAATCCCACATTAAATTCCAATTTAATCAACCTTGATTGGGATGAATTTTATTTCTTATTATGCTGAATTTTTTGAAAAGAGGCCGTTTCATGCATTCACCATAAATATTCTATACAACGAGATAAAAAATTACATTATATTACATTCGAAAAAACCCTACTAAGGTAGTGAATAATTTTTAACACGTTTTCTGTCAACCTTTTCTTTTGCCATTCTTATTTTTTCTGCCAATCGGTCTGCCAACATCAAACTGCTCATCTCTAAACCACTTGCTTAGTTTTCAAAATCCAATCGTTTTAACATAGGTAAGCAGCATAAGGAGAAATGAAAAAACGAAACATATCAAGCGATATTGGAACGTCTCCATAATTTATTTAAAAATATGTAACAAAACTAGACTAAAAGTCCACAATATAGAAAATCATATATGCGACCGGTTTCGAGGAACTAACGCCATAATTTCGTCTCTGCGTTTCCAGATGCTTTTTTTTTCCAGGTTATTATCTCGAAACCGATCGCATATGTGTTTTTCTATATTGAGGACTTGACTAATTTTGTTGCATAATCTTTGATAAAAGAAATAAGAAAACATGAAATCAACCATACCATCTAATTACTTAAGAAATTGATAAAGAATACATTGATAAGGGAAATTGATAGCACTTCATAAACAATTTACGTTTTGCTCCTCGGTTGGTTCTTCATTACTATAGTGCCATTCCGCATTTTGACGCAGCTCTATTAATTGTAATCAAGACCCTTTCCTTTGCTATTGAAATCATTACTTTTCGTTTTCACGAAATTTTTGTCCATTTTAGCGTTTATATCAATCAATTTTCAACACCACTATTAACCCTATTTTACCTTTTAGACACGCACAACATTTTAAACTTACTGTTTCAGTAAATATATTCTTTCCGTAGTTAGCAATTTTAAAAATGGATTTTGTGAGAAGTTTAACATTTCCGTTGTGTCGTCAACAATATACGTAAACTCAGCTTTAGCAGAAATCCTTCATTTATGATCCTTAAAATTTGTACAAATAATATAATGCCGAAGAGCAAATTTAGGATGGAATAACGGTGGGTTAAGCCATATGGAATAAGCCAAGTTTCTAGTAGCATCTGATGATTTCGATATTTTGCTTAAAGAGGAGGTGTTGAAATAGTTTGCCTTTTAATTTGCAAAATTTTGGTTCTTCGTAATACATAAGATTTCGTGAAGTCGCATCTGGTTTCAATGGATATAAGGTGTTTACGGCGGTGCATCGCTTGTATTCCAACGTCGCGGTAATTGATAGTTACTAACGTCCTTGTGATGTTAAAATTTTTGACTGAATTTTTTTTGTACTTTATAACCATAAGTATAGCAAATGACGTCTTTAACACTTCTATATCACATCTAAGTTTCGTTACCAGAGCAAATACCATGATGATGCCTTGCACCCTTGGCTACGACACGAGTAACTATGTCCTATCTTATTATGTACTAGATCAATTTCCCTTTGATATTCAACTAGGATAAAATAACTGTTAAATGAAATACCTTTTGTTACTTTTTTGTCACGAAAATATTAGTTTACGTAACTAATGAGGAGGAATGAATATTTAATCAACAGAACACACCTTAATGTGTTTGTCGAGTATGGAAATTGAATCAATTGTAAGGACATCAATTGTACGATCGATTTTATCGCATTTAAATAGTAAGCTAATTATTTTTAAAGAAATTTTATTTTATCTTCCTTGAGTGGTGGTGGAGTAATAAGGGAGGGCAGTCAGGGGTAGGGCCGTCATACGCGGCCGGGGTAGAAAGCCCACTTGCAATTTCATAAAATCTCATAAACTATTCTCAAATGGGGATTAAGAACGCTGGATACATATTGATTTGACGATTGATAGTATTTCAATTATATTGTTACAACATTATTATGAATCATCATAATGATTCTTATTAACTGCGTTTTTCGTTTTTAATGTCACAATAAAAAATGGGATGCAGGTAGTTATGACAATTATTTATATTACTGAAACTTAAAAAATAAAATACATATATTTAAACTTAATATACTTATAATTAATAAAATTAATTAATTTTATTCGGCAGAAACTGCTAGATATAAAATACATAAGGATCGGGAGGGACCCCGTTTTATTTATGAATCGATTTAGGACTGGGTTATGGGGAAAAAGTAAGCCAACCTCCATTTTTGGCATGGAATTGGGAGGAAGCAACAGGAGAAGGGCCTTTCGAAGAGGAAACGGAGGGAAATCGCAAACGAGTTTCGATGGGATGAGAGATGCAGGGCGGACGAGAGGAGCGACTGGATGGATCTACGGATTGGTCCGCCAGAGATGGGAACGAGATGCACGGTCGGAAAAAGGAGTGAATACGGTTGCCCCTCGGGTCGAAGTCCTCTATGATTGATGGTGGCGATCAGATCGATATGTAGAGAATTATTGTTCGCCATCGACCTTCTTTGCCGCCGAATGCAGCCTGGAAAGCCCCGAGATGAGAGCTCATCTCTCCGCCATATAAAACCGCTCCACGTCGGACTATCGGTTGTCGTTCCTGACACGTGGAAATGGGGAGTTCCTTCCCGAAACGGCGCACCCTTGTGTCGACTCTTTGGCAACCTCGGAGGAAATTCGCCGTAAACCTCTGCTCGATACCAGCGGCGGAAAAATGAAAGGTTTTCCTGAAAATGATGAAATTGCTTGCCACTAGAGATTTATTGAAAAGAGTGCCGCGTGCATGGTCCGTGTATCCTGGCGGTTATAGGAAAACCTCTGTTTCTTGGAATTTTTGTGCTTCGCCTATTTTGAAATATAAACGAGATTTGTTTGCGAGTCGGTGAAGCAACAAGGAAACTAAAGTAGATTCTGAGCGATCGCGGTGAGAAATTTGGGAATTTTCCATCTTTAAGTTAAGACCGTGTGACGAGATGTTTCAATAGAGTAGATGAGTTTATCGATGCTCATTACATTTTAAGTTAATCATATATATATATAAAGCAAATGTCTGTCCGTCTGTTCGTCCCCCTATTTATCTCAGAAACGGCTTGACTTAGAGATCTGAAACAAACTGCATTGTGTTTCTACAATGCTAAAACCCCCAGGAAAACTATTCTCATCTCTGTAAAGGCCCGGGTTCGAACACAGGAGCATAAAAGATGTACGTAAATTACGTTTTCATGAACTTGCAGAGGTCGTTTCTTTTACTAAATTAAATTAGAAACAATGGTCCTACGTAATTGAGACAAGTGTCACAAGAAAGGAAAATGATCATAGATTCTTATTTTAGTCGTTAAATATTGATATAGATCCGAACTTTCGAGGTTTTTGATAAAACACGGAAATTTCGTAAAATATTTGGGAAATAAACAACCCATCCCTTTGACGACTAAGGCCAATGTTGTCCACAATATAGAAAATCATATATGCGACCGGTTTCGAGGAACTAACGCCATAATTTCGTCTCTGCGTTTCCAGATGCTTTTTTTTCCAGGTTATTATCTCGAAACCGATCGCATATGTGTTTTTCTATATTGAGGACTTGACTAATTTTGTTGCATAATCTTTGATAAAAGAAATAAGAAAACATGAAATCAACCATACCATCTAATTACTTAAGAAATTGATAAAGAATACATTGATAAGGGAAATTGATAGCACTTCATAAACAATTTACGTTTTGCTCCTCGGTTGGTTCTTCATTACTATAGTGCCATTCCGCATTTTGACGCAGCTCTATTAATTGTAATCAAGACCCTTTCCTTTGCTATTGAAATCATTACTTTTCGTTTTCACGAAATTTTTGTCCATTTTAGCGTTTATATCAATCAATTTTCAACACCACTATTAACCCTATTTTACCTTTTAGACACGCACAACATTTTAAACTTACTGTTTCAGTAAATATATTCTTTCCGTAGTTAGCAATTTTAAAAATGGATTTTGTGAGAAGTTTNTAATTTAATTGACATCTTACTAAAATATAATAGTTCCGATTATTAGTGATGGCTAATGAATGAACTTAAGCACTGGAATGAAATAAAAGATGCAAGACGAATAAATTCTAGCTGTCATTGGTAGCATTTAGTATCATATTCATAATTACGAAACGAAATACAAACAAAATAATATATCACGGTTGTTAAGCAAGTCCCCAATAATATGAATAGTACATAAGTATTCTGTAATGGCAAATCAGCGGAGAAAAACATAATTTTCCTTCCAAAACACAAAGAAAATGATGAAATATGATTCCGTCCTTAAAATAACTATAATAAAATATCACTAAAGTGTTTATAACATAACTAACTTAAGATCACTTAAATTATCATTTTTCATATATAGTTATAAGAAAATTCCCTTAATGATCTGATTTCGCTCTTTTTTTCTATACTAACTGTATTACAACGGCGATAATTGGGAATTATTTCGTGCAACGAAATATTAAAGCAAGAAAATAAGCTATTTTTTAATAAATCCGGTGATCTCAACTGCTGCATAATATTGCGAACGGTATACTCTGTAAAACATGAAAATATTAAAGCAAATCTACATCGCTGAATCCAATATGCGGTCCATTCATTCCAAGCATTTAGGTATGAGCTAGTTGAAATCCTGCTAAACATTGGCGAAATAGCCAAAAGGTACTGAGCAGAGTATATGCATACTCTCGAGCAATCTTTCAGTTAGAGGAGAACATATTTGAGAAGAAAGATTTCTCAGGTTTACAGCAGGTTGGAGGGAAACCTGAAAAATATCTATTGACAGTCATTGGAAAAACTATGATTTAGTAGAATCACTTTACAGCGGGAAACTGCAACAGCCCCAGTTATATTTAATGTAATTTTCTGGCCAATTCGTTCCCTTTAAACGATTCTATTCATCTTATAAAGGTAGCCCCGTTGAAAAAACCTCTCGAGCAAAACCTTAAAAAGCCAACTCCTGCATCTGTCTGGAATCCTTTCATTCGAGTCTCTCACCTCTTCGGATCTTATCGCTCAGAAACCTTTCCGAGCAGTGACGGGAAAATTCTACATCTCCGCCTATTGAAGACATCTCATCGTTTCCTTATTGACCAATCCCCCGTTAAGTCTCCCAGCCTTTTCTTACGATTTCCCAGCATCCTTCATTCTTTCTCCTTTGCCTTCGACATCCCTCCGCTTTCTTCAGCCATTAAAAACCGCTGTGCACGGAATAAGACCCGACCGTATCCTTTATCATCTTTCCTCTAACTCTGCTCCATGTATGCTTCCGTCACACCGTTCCACCCTTTAAATTCTTCGCAGTTTCCATCCCCTCCCCCGGGACGATTCCTCCGGGAGCCTTAAAACTCGCTCACGCAAATCTCAATTCTCGCACTCCCCAACCTTCTCAGAGCTTCAATTACTCAAGATTCTCTCAGCTCATTCGTCTTCTTATCTTTTCTTCCCTCACCTTCGTCCTGTTTCTCTCTTTCCCTCTCATCTTTGTCACCCTTTTCCCTCCTCCTTCCCCACCCCAATGATTCTCCTACTTCTTTTTTCTTCCCTTCTTCTCAATCACCCTCACGATCTCATTTATAAATTCCTCTTATCTCTCCGGCTTCAATCGGATTCGAATGGGCAAATTCATGATTTCTGCCTCTCTGTCTTCTTTTGATACGTTCGCAGAATTGAATCAAACACTATCCGGTGCTAGATCCTTTCAATATAAAACCTAACCTCCGAATTGCCAATTATATTTTCCTCTTGCTGGAAGACGAAATGTTCATCACATAATTTAGACATGCGGAAAAGTCAGATGGAGGCAGAATAACTATGAATAAATGAATTAACTCTTTAATAAGGCGAGGTTAGACCAAGTTAGGCTGGCCTCTCTCCCATTTAACCTCAATTGTCAATACATAATTTAAGTGTAATATTTAAAGTTAAAAGAAAAAATATGCAATAACACAAAAAGATTTGGGATTATGGAAATTCAAATATTTGAAGATGTATGGGATACTGTCACAGATTAAACGTGAAGAGAGAGACGTATCTGCTAAAAGAATAGAAGGGATGGAATATTAAGGTGTATACATAAATCAGAATTAATCTTTTTATGAAATGATGGGAAGATAAAGAGGTGTTTAAATAGTGGGAGAACCCTCATCCATATTATATAAAGGAGGTTACCCAAATCCATAATATACGTGGAAGAGCACTTCAGAAACTCGGTGTCGTTAAGGGAGTCGGTCGGAGAGAAGAAAATGTTCGCGAGCGATGTTATTTCGCGTTATTTAGGCCTCATCTTGAGTATGCGTGTAGTGTATGGTACCCTGCCGATAAGTATTGTATTCGGGAATTAGAAAAGGTGCAGCAAAATGTGATACGTTTTGTGAATAATTGCTACGATAAATCAGTAAGCGCTACACAGATGCTTAGGGACGCAGGATGGAAATATTTAGAAGTTAGAAGATTTCAACAAAGGATTGATTTACTGAGTAAAGTCAGAGAAAATACGTTCAGAGATGATGTAGCCGACATAATGCGCCCACCATGTTAAACAGGACGTTCAAATACTGCGAGAAAGACCAGGGAAATAGATGCCAGAACGGATCGATTCAAGAACTTATGTTTTCCGCGATTGCTACGCGAAAGTAATCGATTGGGGAAATAGACATGGTGTATGCACCCCTTGCACACGCCGAAAGGCGAATTGCAAAGTACCTGAGATGGGCATAGATATAAAAGAAGCGAATAAAATACTTATTTCGAAGAGACATTGTTTGATATGTATGTATTATTATTTGGGGATCTCCTCGATTGGTTGACGATCACTTGATGGACAACTAATTTAAACGACACGTTTGATCAACGGTAAGGTTGACTAACTTCTCGGTTTATTAATTTAATTGGCTCCCGGATAGCTAAGTGAGTAGCGCTTTCGCCTTTCTTGAGAGCGGTCACGGGTTCGATTCCCAGTTTGATCCATATGTGTGAAATTACCTCAGCTGTCGAAGTGCTACATTTAAAATTACTAAATGGTAATGTAATGTATGAATAAAATAATTTCAAAGATATATCACGGAAGACTTGCTAACTACTCATTCAAATTAACAATTATAATTATCTTCTGTTCCAAGAATTTGTGACGACGTTCTAACAAAGTTTTAACAATGTCGTACAACCAAGCAATCGACCAACCGAGCTTTCGGTCAAACCCTTATCATGTACAAATGAGTCAACGCCACGTGGCCGCGCTAGGTACAAATATTTTACGCTATTTAACAATTCAAGAGTACTCAGCACGCCTTACTGCACATCATAACATCATTTAATAATTCAATTGTACCTTTCTCTCAAAAAATTCTACTTTTTATTTCAAATATTACATAGAGGATACATCCAACCTAGCTGTTTCCATCTCCGCTATAACGTTTTAGAGAGGAAATGAGATTTTCGAAGCAAAATAATTTAGATAGCTCTTGCTTTGCTCACTGACTCTATTCCATAAGACATCTAAACGGATTAAAAGTCCACTAACACATAGTCAGTACATATTAGAGTGATCAGAATAAATGAAATTACTTAGCACTCTCATAACTAAGTAGCTTTTATATTATCACAACCAAAAACAAGATGCAAAAAAGTGAAATGTAGATTTTCCTTTATCTTGTGACAATAATGAATGAAAAATATTCCGCTCGCGAAGATACGCTAGCAGGAATTATTATCATCCTAAGAAAAATTTCAACTACGAACGATTAACCGAAATGAAAACCGACTTATGGTAACCTATCACTTCCAATAGAAACAGAAATCGAGTCATTTTCAAAAATAAATATGATATATAATGCTATATGTATTTACATAATTAATGATATATTATAATTTCAGTTAGAAATTACTTAAGAGTCATCGAATTAGCAACATAATATCATAAGTTTTACTTGGTCATGGAATAATACATTAATACTACATACTTTGTAACCAAGAACTATTTATGGAAGGGAATGACTTTGGGCAAGTCCTTTCAATTTATTCCAATTCAATTAATGAGAGAGAATTCACGCTAGTCCTTTTAGTGACCTTCAGTTCTTACTTTGTAGTATGCTGATTTTCTCAGATAATAAGTGTATTTGCATACATAATTAATTCTTAGATTCCAAACCTAAAATTCTGTATGACTGGCATACCTGTAAACCACGATTAATTCGTAAAATTTCTGGATTTTATATATTAGATCGAGCAGTATATTATTCTGGGACATTCAATTCGTGTTCTACAAATCGCTTTTGAGTTTTTCATCCGTCATGAAATACTAATGAGCTCTACTGTTTACTTTAACTTATGATCTGATCCTGAAATCCTTAATCTCTCCTACTTCATCTCTAATGGCTCAACTTCCGACCATCTACATAAGTTCAGCTTTAATTAAGCACTTAATTTCACTCGGGGTTTTATTGAGAGTCACCACTTTACCCCGCTTTTTCCTTACTGATTCTTGCTCTTATCTCATTTCACCCCTATTTTGGATTTATAAATTTCGTAATCACTTTAAATGAACTCAGTTTGAAAGAGAAGTGCAATCCTTATGCATATGAAATCCTTCTTATCCTAAAATCTTAATTCTACTCTTATCCTATTTTGCAATGAAATGTATCTCTTACGTATGCATCTTTCTATTGATAAAGAATGCGAAATTTTACAATTGATATAGGAAGAAAACAAATATCACATTCATACTATATTTTTCGTGGAACAAGCATAAATACTTATTTTCATACATAAATTGAACATACATATTCTTACTTCAATTTGGAAACAGGGAGGGTATTTCCTTCATTTGATAGCTTCAAGTCAGAATAAATTTGCAGACGATTGAGACATTATTACACAAGTAGATCACTTAAATATCCACATGTGAAACAAACTTATCCTACTTTTATACGTAGTGCGATATTCATACCAAAGCATGGGATACGTTTGCAACAGAAAATGAGCATCTAATTAATGTATTACTCAGTAAATTATTTACTACAGTGTTACTCATTATTACTACCAGACTTATTCCTTGTTTAGCTTAATATATTCGTAATTTTCAAATTTACGGCATACTCGTGTGCCAAGTATTAATCGAGAGGATAGAAGAGTATTCACTTATTAAATTCACGTCTTCCAACATCTTTGAAATGTTACTTTGAGAGACTTTATTGAATTCAGAGCATTTTAATGTAGGTGAGAGAATTTTTTCCTCCATATAAATACTCAACTTCGATGTTACAAAATTTATTTTAAAATGAGATACGAAGAAAACGCTTTAAAAGATATTTCTCGTAAAATACGTAATTCTCGTAATTTTTATTCTCTCAAAAGCATAACTAAAATACTTTCTGTGAAATACGTAGTTCATTTTATTTAAAATTCACTAACCATGACAGTTACAAGTGATGTAACATTTCATAAATAATTCTCTAAATATACGGCTTACTTTAAATCCATTTCCACAACATTTACTTTGTTAGCAACCGCATATTCGCTTGAATTTCACAGAGGAAGAAAATATGAATGCACCATATTTAATCCAAACCTATCTCTTTTAAAATTCTCCTGATTCCCTGTTTCACTTCTTGACTTAACTTTTAGATCTTTGGTGCTCAGCTCGTGTCTAAAACTCAGAATATGTCAAGCGGAAATTTCTGGAGGAAAATCTTCTTCCTTTAGAAGACGGTTTCAGTTAAGCCTTTGAAGATCCTCTCTCGAGATTTATTTCAGATGAATAGGCTGAAGCTTATACGTTCGCAACTGATGCACTACTGTCTCTCACTTTTCAATTCTCATTTCCTCGTTAATCCCAGCGAGCCCACGAACGCCTTCTACTCAGATTGAATCTGCGTGTACTCCTACTTTTTATCTCGATTCGCTCGAATCCTTGCTTCGCTTTGTATTCATATTCACTTGGCCAGCAATGTAAAGAGTTTTTAGGGAATGTAAACTTAACTTGCTTTGAGGAAGTAGTTATTTTTATCCTTGTTACATATATTGGTAGAAAGAAATGTAACGTTCCAAATCTTTCTTTCCATTCGACGCAAATCTCAGATGATGCGAAATGATATAGTCAGGCTCATGAGGAATAATTTACATGCTGTTGGTGATTTATATTAATTGACGTTTCTTATGCAGAGTGCTAATATTGAATCGTTTAAACTATATTCCTGAAATTCTGAAACTGTGATAAAATGAGAACTTATTATCACAGCATTACTTATTTAACATATACATTAAATTACGTTTTATTGAATTTGCATTGTATTTCATTACATTTGATCATTCAACAACTATTCGTGATAATTATGCTTTGGATATGCTATGATTCCTTATGATCAGTGCAAAATTTTTCCCAGTAAATGCTAAAACTATCTATTTTGCTGGAAGTGAAATTTTATAAACAAACCAGAGATAGTTCCATAAAATTCAATAGCTCCATAAACCTATCAAACGTGCTTCTTTAAATTTAATATTATGGTAGTAAATATACACTAAAATTTACAAGATCGGTACATATTTTAAACAAATGACGAAACAGTTCGTAGTATAAAACGAGATGGAATTTGTGTAACCCTTTCCTAACCTGCACGTAAAAAATCAAAACTGGTTAACAAAACTACGTTTTATTCGTGGAAATGGAACTACTGCTTTATTAAAACATTCTGCTAATCATGGCTAATGATCTTACAGTAGGATTAGATGGTAGCAGTATCTTTTGAAGCAGGTACGGAGCTGAACATCCCACAAGTGGAGAAGAAACATTTAATGAAACAAGATATAATGACCATTAATGAAAAAGTTATGCATTATATGTCTATATAACAATCTACAGTAATAACTGTGTATAATGTAACCTGTATACAGCGGAAACTTGTGCAACACGGAAAAATTTCTTAGTCCAGTCCAGCAACGTTTATATTTGCATATATAAGCGATTTCGCTAAGGGCAGGTTTGACTATTATATACAAATGTATTTGTGTAAAGTTATCCAGAATCATCAAAATCGATTGGAATCGATAACTCAGTCAGTCAAATAGGTCAGAGAGATATTACTCCTCTAACTATTAAGATCTTGTATCCTCAGTGAAAAGGTACCACATTTTTTAAAATTAACTAATATTTATATGAATTGTAACACTTGCTGGTAGATACCAAAAATCTTCCAAAATAGGAATTTATACAGCATTATTTTTTTAAGAATTATGGAAGGAGGAAATGTTTCATGGCAAATAATTAACCGAGGAGCAAATGATTTATGACTTGAGGTCAACAAGAGACGGAGTCAAAGCATTTTATTTGGCAGACTTTCAGGCCAGAGAGAGAAATGATAATGGAAAACCTGTGTAAGAGTTCCGTTTCACAACCCAAGCGTGGGATTTTGCATCCATCGTAAGAATGCCTTTTCTTTCTTTGATGAAAACACGTGTTGTCACATCTACAATTATGCGCGAAGGAATAGAAATTTTTCCTTTGCTAGATATTTATTTGATTTTTTTATTCTTCCCGTGAATAATACTACGACATTCGCGCGTTTTTAGCTCTGTGGCTGTCTTTTTATGTGGTCAATAGCGTCTAACTTTTGTAACATTGTAAAATATATCGCAATTATATTATATAATATAAAATGTACTGCAATTATACCCAGTGTCTAACATCAGAAATTAACTGCGTTCAAAAATTCTATATGTATTTATTCAATTTAATAATTAGTTTAAGTTCAATGCTACATTCAACTCGGTATGAACATTTTCAGCAGTAATTATGAAATTTATGGGAGGTTATAAGGTTAGCTAAGAATCTGTTCTCATACGTTTATGTTTCACTGCAGTAAAGCTCATAGTGTGGTTATTTTAGTAATGTCTCAACGAGCTTCTGTAAATTCAATTATTTACAAAAACTGTTTTACGATCCACTTAAATAAATTATTATTTAGAATTTCAGCATTTACATATATTCAACCATATATCTTTCATTAAAAGACGAATATTTAAGTAGTTTTCTTACAAATTTTTGGGAATGGAAACACAAAACATACATATGAACGAACATAACTAATTATTACTATTTTCTTTCCGAAAAAGTACCGTAAATAGTTAAAATCATAGGATTCAACTCCATAGAACAGAGTTTGTTTATAATTAAACACATAATTAAAATACCCTAACAATTTTGTTTAGATAAAATAGGTACAGCTAAAGAATAAGGCAATCAAAGTATTTAATTTCCATTCGTGAGCATAATTCCAACATATAAGAAAGCAAAAAGAAGAAACAAAAACATTTCGCTATTGGGGCCTTAATCCTCATACGTTATTGGGACTTCCGAGTCTCCAAGTACAACTGCTATATATTACCTACTAAAAACACTACAAGAATTTCTTCTGATCAGGGAATGGTTGCTGTGAAAATGGAAGTATTGAGATATTCATATTTCCATTAAAGAATGGTAGTAGTAGTATTGTTAACAGCGCTTCTACGCTCAAGTAATTTCTCACGTATGCCCCCACCGAGAATCGAACCAGGGATCGTTTTCGCCGATGTCGAACGTGTTGCAAGCTTGGCTATCCCCCAATTAAAGGAGTCATTATTATTAAGTATATCTAAGGAACTTTTTAAAAGCCCATTTGGACACATTAGTACAGCAATTTATAAAAGTTACCATAAATAAAATAACATCTTTTCATCTACGGTAATTAATTCGTTATTAAATTTAAATAATTCAAATAATTTTTCAAATCCATTAGTCAATCATACTACAGGGTTCAAGCTAAGCAGATGTAATATCTAAATTCTGATATATGATGCCATATTTCTTCGATTTTCCACGTAACATTTTCCGGGTAAATTGGATGCATTAAACGAGATTTTTCACTCACCAAGCATATTTACAGTTCAGGATGTCCTAAATTGCAAAAAATACTCCGACTTCCAACTGTGCGCTACTATATATAGCTTTAATTCAAAGTTTTCTCCGCACGCCCTTAAATCTAGGCAACCCACTCATCGGCAAAATTTATTCCTGAAACTAGAGCTACAACACCTGAGATTTCTACGAATTTTCGATACCCCGCCTCATATTTCATTTTGAAAGCTGAGGCCGTTGGCTTACAATTTGGCAGCAGCCAAGGCCTCTTTTAATAATTTATAATGGGAGGGATTCTGAAAGGTTGCGGTCAAGTCTAACTCTCCAAGAGCTCAATTACAACATCGATCAATTATATTTCGTACGCATATATGCATTCCGAGCAGTATTAAAAAATGATTGATCACGTCGCCATATCCACTTTTCCGACTCCATCACCATTTCTGCAATTCTTTTTTTCTGATTTCAGCAAAATTAAGCAAAAAAATGGAACAATAATTACGTTCTTCGTCATGGATTTTCAATTTGGGAGGAGAAATATAAAACAAAACGGATTGAAACTTTTGCTTTCAATTTCAAATTTGGAAAAATCACCTAATCTATTTTAATGAGCCCCGCTAATTAGTAAAGGACAGTTGTGAATGCCCATTTACCTCCGCTTTCTAAATTACCTCCTATGGAGAGGAAATTGTGAATTTTCTTTTCCGCGACTTTTCGTCCTCGTGAAACATTAAATTACCTACTTATTTTCAGGATTGATGCAATTCTAATGGTTTATTTTGTTTCATTTCAGATTTCATCCAAGAGACTCGGATAGTGGTCTCGGAGGATCATTTTCTGACATGGAAGATCAATAATGAAGAGTTCCTTCCATACGGCATCTACGCTACCTTCCAGCATTACGCCTACAGTACGGTGAACGTACCTTTCCAATCTCGAAAACGGGACATAGCACTCGGAAGTAAACGTTCGTGAAAATGATGCACAAAGACTAAACCATTAAACGCAAAAAATATATATTTTGAAGATTTTTGAGGTAACAATTAAGAAGTACTAGTTTTTTAATTACAGAGTTATAAGGTATGCTGAGGAGGCGCTTCGTAAACAAACACGGAAATTGATGGAATCCGCCGTGAATGAGTGTATTGTTTAAAGGAGAGGCCTCCCAGAGTTAGGGCCTCTTGAAACTAATCCCACCTCACGTGCGAGGTCTGTAAGTTTTATAAAAGTTGCTCCTATGTCTGAAGAACAATATTTTCTGCATGCGCACACATCCCTTCTGTTCTTCATACGCTTCTTACGGCCGCGTGAGAGTGATATATCCCCAGCCAAATTGTAGAGAAAATGACTGTCGTGTGTTCTGAGAGTTACAAATGTTTGCGCGCGCGCATATGTGTCCATTTCGTGTGAATCCCAAGAGTGAGTGTACTTTTCGTATGTTTACCACGTGCCCGATGCGTGAGAATATTTATATGTTGGTCGATTGATGATTTCGGACGAGTTTAAATGTTGTAAGACTGTGACTGTACCGACTTCTGGGCTGGCATGTCCTCGGCGACCGGATTCTGAGCCCCGACGAGCAGCTGAACAGCGGGAATCAACCCAGCCCGCGCATGCGTGTTCGATCGGAACGGTCGCGCGAAGATTTCGCCGTCAACTGTTTCTTCCAACGTAACTATCAACGTATCTGCACGGCCGAATCGTGACCCGATCGCCTGCATCCTTTCTGGTCCGGAGATGATGTTCGATATCTGAGACCGTGAATTTTATGTAACGAAATGTTGTGAATCGGTGTGAACTTTGAATACACCTTATTTTGATTTTCGAAAAAAATGTGTTTGTACTCGCTTTTCGTAAGAACCTGCTTGAATAACTTGTGGATAAGGAATGTTTTGTTGTTTTATCGTAAATTACTGTTTGTTACATTCTGAGGTTGACTCCTGGATAGAGAAAAAACTTTTAAGAAGAATATTGATCAGATATTAATGAATTACACTAAACATAAGTACGTTTCCTAATGTCAAAAGCTAAACATGGTGCATTCTTGAAACTAATTATCTGTATGAGTACCTTTTAATAAAAAAATCTTATATTATATGATGGCATTTGTAGTTGAAATTCCTGCATTCTTCCTAGCTCATAAAATAAGCTATGATAAAATTCAGCGGAATGCGATGTTATTTATTCATTTAATTTTCTATAAGGTAAACCCTTAGCGCAGGATCCTTTCGAAGAATAGGACCTGTGAAATTTATTTGGGTGACGTCGACTCTTAAGTTACCCTATTTTGCTTTTCGGGACCGGACCTCCTAATTCAAATAACTACCCATATCCAGCACGGTGCTGGGTGAACACCGATAAATGTTGGTTCCCACCGGGAATCGAACCCGGGACCGTTTTCGGTGAAGGCGAAAGCGCTACCCTCACGGCTATTCGGGGGCTGATTTGATTTCTTATGTATTTATATAAGTATGTGTTTGTATGTGCTACGTGACAAATTATACATTTAATTATATAAGATTATTAACAGGGTATAGGTTAAACAAATATGTGACTCTATAAAAAATAAGTAGCCAAAGAGTGTTGAAAAAGTGGACGGATTATTGAAGAGGTTTTTACTTATGATAAAAAATACTTTGCAGAAAGATAAGATAAGAAAGTAGCTTTATTTTGAAAGAGGAAAGTCTCTAAGACTTTTTTGAACATGAAGTACTTGAGGCTGTTCATTGAAAGTTTGCCCTTGTAGAAAAAAGACCTTTCATTCGTTCAGAGGATATTGCTTCAAATGAAATTTCCCCAATATTAAAATCGGAATTTAATAAAAAGCCTCTTCATTTGCGATTCTCATTTTAAATATGACTTTCTAATCAATACAAAATGAAATTGATGAATAATAAACGCAGTCGGGGTTTATTAAAATTGAAAAATTAAAAAAAGGCGAAATTTTCGATTTCAACCCTCATCCGAGTCTAAAATTGAATTCTCCTTTTACAGAGTGATTGATTAATCATGTGGAAAATATGATTTAAATTAAATCATTACTTGCTTCCGATCTGGTTCTGTGATATATTTCGATTTATTACATAAAAGAGACAAATAAAATCTAAAAGAACGTAATTTTCTACCTGATTCCTCATGGCCATTAATATCAGCCTCTATAACGGATCATTCGTTCAAGACGTTCGAGGTGATTTGAGCATTGCAAGGAGTTAAATATTGCCACATTATACTTAGAGTATATACGAATTACGAATTAATATTCACATTATACGAAAATAGAATACAGACAACTTCATTAGGTAAAATTGGAATTAAGAAGTCTTATTTTGCGCTATCAGTATACGTGATGGGTGGTTTCAATCTTTTTTAATACGTGAATGCCCTGAACTCAAATATTCACAAAGAAATTCCGTTCCTAAATTGTACATCTTGGTTAAGTGTTGATGCAATTCATTGTAACTGTATTTTAAAATGTCGTATTTAATCAGACGGTTTAGAAGTCAGCCTGGCCTTTCCGTGTTTCCTAATATTCTTCCTGCTACTGATTCGATTAAAATATCTTCATGGCGGAACAATAATATTGCGTATTTTAGGGCTCAGGTAGGGAGATAAATCAAAGATAATTAGATTAAACCAGCTGATTCTTAACCGGGAATTAAATTATTAGACGTGCCTTTAAACTCGGAGAGGCTCATTATCTCTTCATCTACATCTACTTATATAACCTGCAAGCCGCCAATCTGCGTGTGGCAAGGGATGTAAACACCAAGCGTTCGAGTTACCTCTTTTCTTTATTGTTATCGCGTATGGTTCGCGGAAAGAATGATTCCCTAAGGCGACTTGACCCCGCATCCATTTCGCTGATTTTAATCAGTTAACCTAACAATATTAAAACTACAATAAAATCTACCACTACATTATAACAACAATAACAGCAAAAATAACACCAACAGTAACAAAAGTTGTAAAATTCTACAGAAGGAAAGTGACTCGGTCAATTTTCCACAAAACTTTAACATGAACACCTGATGATGCTACTCCGGTAGTGAAACCGGTCGTATATTCAGATTTGTATAGAAAATCTACCAAGTCTCTGTTATTATTATTATTCATTCATAAGGCTACAATATGGAATGTACTCCTCGGTGGCAACCATATACATAATTAAACATAATTACTACATCGCAATGAACCAAATAACACAATATATGTAATACTAGTACAATTATGAAATCATAGTCAGAGTCAATTTTACGCTCATTGTCGGATCGGCTGAAGTAGCTGGGGGGTCGCAGAATACCAATTACGTCTTCCGCAAATGTACTTTCTCTGAATTCAGCAACTAATCGCAGCCTAGCTTCTAATCTCCTTTCTTTTAAGGATTCCCAACTTGCGTCTGAGAGCATTTTCATAACGCTTGCTTGTCTATTGTAGCACTTTTTAACATATCGCCTTGCGCTGCACTTTCTCGAGTTCGCGAGCATTCGTTTCATTCTCTGGATTCCATGTACTTGCTGCATATTCCAGATAGAGCCTAATCAAGGTGAAACATCATCTCTCTCAAACCTCTTCATCGCATCTACCTACAACGCGCTTTATAAAACCGAGCTTTTTACTTGTTTCACCGCATATTTTTCGAATATGCGTTCTCCAGTGTAAATTATTTGTAAGGGTGATTCTGAGATATTTAACTGAGTAGGCTACGTCTATTTTCATTCCACTAATTCTGTACTGGTGTTTCTGGCGCAAATGTTTCCTTTCGAATAACTTTACTACCGAGCTTTTATTTACATTAAGATCTAGTTGCCATTTTTCGCTCCACCTTTGAATATGAACTAGATCGTTTAGAAATAGTATCACCTTGCGCTGCACTTCCTCCAGTTCGCGACCATACGTTTCATCCGCTGGATCCCTCATGCTCGCCGAATATTCAAGATTGGGCCTAACCAAGATGAAGCAACATTGCTCTCTAACCAAATCATCTACCTACAAGGCGCTTTATAAAATCTACCTTTTAGTTTCTTTACCACATATTTTTCGGGGAAGGGAAGAACAAAAATATCTACCATAATTCAAGAGCATGATGTTTCCTCTTACCTTACTATTATTGTGAACTCTTCAAGGTTTGTCTTCCGAGTTGGTTCTGAAGAGTATAAGAATTTGACGATTACTTTAGAACAGGGGTACTAAACCCACAGGAGTATACCCCTCTTTGACTCGATATGCGAGACTCAGTAGATAGTCCTTTAATGTGCGCTTTAAAAATGCTCAAAGCCCTTGATAACTAAAGCACAAAAATGCAAGTACTGGCTAAAAGTGATGCAAATAAGGGAACCAATGTACTCATTTTGGATGTCTTTGCAATAGAACGGTAATGGTAAATATTTTCGAAGAATTAGCAATGATTTTAATTTCAACAAACCTGCGGCCCGCGGAATCTTTATTGAGGCTGATGCGGCCCACTGGAGGTAGAAAATTGATCACCTCTGCTCTAGAAATATCCTTAGTAGAATTAAATTTGGAAAGAAAATTATCTTGAACACACCAAAAATCATTTCAGTCTCAAAAATGTGTGTGAATTTCACGCACCATTTTAAATGTCTTAAGGAGATTAACTTTACTGTCAAGTTAAATCTTATACATCCAACATATTTCTCTTTAGTCCATTTCATTATTTTTCTTCGTCACTGTTGAGGGGGTCTCTCCCCTTCTCTCTGTCTCTCTCTTTCTCTCCACATTCTCTTCCGTGTCACGCCCACTCCATTTGGCGCGTTACAATAGCTACGCCATAAACGGCGTCTCGCGGATATGGAGCAGAAATTACTGATGTAAAAAGAGTATCCCCACGCGTGCACCGTTTATTTTTCGAACCTTATTTTATCTCAGCGGTGCTCTTTTCCGCTAAAAAATATTTGCACTAAGCGGAGCTATGGCGTGATACTTTGGGTAAACTAAGAGATCATAAATTCACAAACTTTCTCCTACATCGCTTATTCTAAAGAAATTCCTACATATTTACAGAACGACCCTTTTAATCGCTAAACATACCCTCTGATGCTCATACAGTAGTATGGAAATATTATGAGGGATGAAGGTTAGTGATATTCTTCGACGCGTCTCAAGAAAGTTTCCTACGATACTACTTCAAAATTGCATTAATAACCACGATTAATAAATAATTTTATTTGGCAAACTATAAATATAAATTCCGAAGCATAATGAAGGTGGATGAGTTAAAGTTGAAGATTCAAATGTTAAGTTTGAAAAAATTGAAATAAAAGATTCGTTTTTACTCTCTCTCACTAAGTGACAGTCCCATTAATAAAAATGAAACAGAACTAATTATTTACGCCACATACTTAATAAAACCTTTCATAAAAGGAAACACTTCATATAATCTATGCATGAAGGGTCCTTTTGTATTCCTAAAGAACTTATCACTATACACCATTACACCTGCAGAGGAAAATATAATAGAAGCTATGAAGATAAGATGCTGTAAAATGATGATAGAAGTAAGTTGGACAAAGCGGTTAACCAATGAAGATGTCCTTCAAATATAATTAAGAATAAATCTTGTGAAAAATATCGAAAAAACAAGAGGAAAATTAAGGCAGGATAATTTTCTTAACACGAAGAATGTATTGTAAAATCTTTGCAAACTTCTGAACAACACTAGGTATGAATTAGAATGAGGGTATACGATATTTATGGAGAATTTTCATACCTATCTTAAAAAATACGAATTAAAAAGTCATAATTGAAAGTGGTAACAAATTTGCTTTCTCTCATTTTAACTAGCTTTCTAAAACCTATGATATTACTCTACTAAGTAGAGTAGCTAGTAGTAGTAGCTACTTACTCGTAGTAGAGTTTCTTAAAAGGGCTTCGATATCTGAGGTCATTTCGCACGTGAATCCCGCCGGGATTCGAACCCGGGACCGCAATCACCGAATTCGTACTTGCTAATCACTTGGCTATCAAAGAGTAAGAGGAAATATAATTCTAAATCTGATGTTTAGGTTGATTCAAAGCTCATATTGACTCAACTGAGTCAGTATGATGAACTTCCTTTCTTTCACTTTGTGAAACCCACAGAAATGATTAATCTGAAATGAAATTCGATCCGAAAGGAAAGAACCAAACGTTCAGGTTTCCCAATAGTTTTCCTCCATGTTACTTGAAATTGGTCATCGAGTTTATAAACCAATCTGGAAACTGAATATTCAATTCTTCACTACAACACGGAAAGAGAATTAAGGCGAATGGAGCTGAATAAATCACGTAGCTCTGGGAAATCTATTCGGGAGCGTTATTAAAAATCGATACAGAAGTAATCAAATCAAGGGATGCAATCTTGAAAGGTAGAATTTTGATGTGTATAATTAATTGGCTTCCAATGTTATCATGCCCTCAAATAACGATTCAAATACTTTTGGATTAAACTGGAAGTTTGATTAATCTTCTGTGGCTCTTTCTGTTGATTAGATGAATTGTGATGGAGAAGCTGCAAATGTTAAAGTGAGTATTAAACACTCCCACATCAAAATACAACATATATAAAACGTTTTACAATCGAACTCAATGAATAACAACATTATATTTCTAGATTCTCAGCCTAGTAGTAATCTTATAAAGTTTATAGTGATTCATTTTTTAAATCGAATTTCATTCCCTTAAGTTTTCCTGCCCACCTCTACCATTGATATTAAATTGAAAATATGATTCTTCATTGGCATTGAAAATTATTATGAGATAATACTGCTGCGGAGATCAGATTGCAACCTGTTACATTTGGTGCGCTTAAATAAACGGCGATACTTGGCGTCAAAGGGAAGCTGCAATAATTAATACTTCATTCCAGAAAATAATATTTGCAGCTTTGCGATATTTGTTATAATAATGTTTAAACTATGATATTTATACATTTCTCTGACGATTTTCGTTTAATGTTTCCCATATGTTAGGAACAAATTTCTGTTGAACTGCAATCGTCTATGAATTTTTTCGGCGAACTGCTCTTATATAATAATAGCTACCGTATAAGTTTTCTATGTTATCCATTTTCATTTTCATATTCATATTTAGTTATTATTCAATTGTAGCCTTAGATAAATGCTAAGGACCAGAGCTGAGATTCCTCAATACCAGGACACGAATATTGAGTAGGATTTGAAAACCTATCAGATGGAACTAGAGCGGTATGATTTCGCTTTTTATCATAGAATATATATTTCCTCGAATTTTAGATCATAATATCAAATATTTGGATTTTAGATCGTAGTCATTAAATTCTTAATAACTTTTATTTCCTTTCACCCTAAACCTATTTTCGCAAGATTTGAAATTGCGTGAATTAGTAGAAACTAAAGATCCTGACGGGAGCAGGCCGTAAGCCTAAATAGATTGGGAACCACCTGACTGGAACAGGCGCATCCTTACTAATATAGGGTGAGATCACTTTTGAATTGAAATTCTGCAGATGCGTGGAGGACATAGTGAAAATTTCCCTTGAAGGCATCTTGTAGCGAGCGCCTTTAACGAGAGTATTATCGTATTACACCACATCACTCTCTTCATCATAATCACTTCCTCTGTGATGGAGATAAGTGGATTAGCACCGAAGTTCAATGTTCTATGGGATTACCTTACAGGCACAAGACAAGCTTATTCCGATCTGATGCAAACGAATTTTCGCCTCAAAAGATGGCAACTTCCACCGTCACTGTTAAGTGAGGTATTACCTCACTGAGGTAAGTATCTTCTTGAATTATCCAAGAATCTGATACACATTTTCTTTCGGCACCCCCACAGGAGGACATCCTTTTAAAATACAATATGATACTTCAGTTATGAGCAACTTATAGAGGTTAAAATTCTTTCACTTTCAACCCACTGTACATGTGAATTTTAGTTACTTTTAATATATCAAATAGGTGACTTTGTTTGAGTCATACTGTTGACATGTCTCCGTGACCGATCAATTGGAAAATCAGTACTAACAATAAGTAGTAAGGAAAAACAGTAATTGATAGAGAAAACTATTGTTAAGATTGTGCACATGAGGAAATACTTGTTTACATATATCCCGCAAGTTTTCTGCAGGTCTATACCAAAGGTCGTTAATATCAACTCTTTTCACTTTTAACAATCGCATATCATTTCTATTAGAAAATGGGTTCTCAAAGATATGTTACTTCGCTTAATATAAAGAAATACTTTTTACGTTTTCTTCTTTCTTATTTCACGTTCATTGCCGAATCAGCTAAAAGGAAGCCTAATATTTATTAGGTTCCTTAGAATCGTACTTTGAATTGCTTTAGCAACCTCAACCGAGCTTCTAATCTTTTCTCCATGAATTCTCAGCCTGTCAAAAAAACTATTAGCGTCTGTTGAGTTCTTTTATCGTTCTCTGATTGTCTTAGTGGCGTACTGAACAATCACGCTTTCAGGGTATGTACTTTCAGGGTAGCCTCCTATACTCATAATATTCCTCCAAACTTTCCCTCCCTTCCATTGATAATTTCTTCTGCCACTTTCATAAACGTTATTATCAACTTCCTCTTATTTTTTAAATATCATTTGATTTTTGTATTAGTTTCCTCGCTTCCTTTCATTTACTCCAGTAATGCTGTCGTTATTTCAATTGCGGTGTTTTGTTTTAAAATGTAAAGTCTCTTTCGGAACTGAAATATTTAATGTTTTTTAACTAACTTAACAGTAATCAACGCATAATCCAAAAATTTACTTTATTTCGGTTAAATCAATTGGAATAACAGATTTATTTCGCTTAATATCCTTTCAATATTCTACAGGAGTAGAAACCAATGTTTTCTTCTAAAAACTAAACTCAAAGTTAGATCATTTGAAGGAAGTAGCTTTCCCCCGGGGGGCTCAGCTACCGGAGCTCAAATATGGGTACCAAAAGAACACGAACTCACACTTTGGGACATCAGAAAGTTTTATGGCCTCCAGGAATGGCTTCATACAAAACAAGGGGAATTTTGTCTACTTTCAACGACTTCTTGTTCGGATATTGGTAGTTTTCATGTCAAACATCATTTTTTTCATTTTATGAACACCGAAAAATGAGATAAATCATATTTTCTCCGAAAAAACCGATGAAGGACTATCGGTCCTGAGAGAGTATTACTCTGTTACAAAGAAAATATTTTTAAAGGAAAAGGGTTAGAGGTGACTCCAGGAAAGGGTAAATCTAGGAAAATGTTTAAGGAGAACCTTTATTTTTATAGTTACCATTTTTTCAGCTAAGATAGTGTGAACTACGATTTCAGAAAACATTGCTACATTTCTTCCTAATGTTTGTAATCTATGGTGAATTAATTCTTTTGAAAATGAGGTTTTATATGTGGACAGAATACGTACAGAATTAACAAAGAAGAAACCCTCATTATGCTCACACATACTTAGCTCAGACGAAATAGGTACCTGATTATTGTGAATAGCTTTATTAACAAGTAACATTTAATTTTCCATGTTTGAACTCGTTCTTATTTGGATAATTGGTCTGCTATAATCACAAAAATTCGAGGAATCTTCAATCCTGCGAGGGCTTTAAGAGGCAATCATTTGCAAGAAAATTCGACTTCGTAGGAACTATTTCGTATTTTTCTAATCTTTCATCCGAAATCTACTCAAACACTGTGGGCGTAATGGGAGAGGAAATTAAAATTAATGCGAATCACTGCTTCTCGGGAAAACCCCTCACCCCACGATCTAATCTGCAAACATTAAGGATTAAGGAAAGGTGTAATTCTTTGCACGATGAAGTCGTGCGGCCGATCCCAAAGGAATAATAAGTGTGAAAAATTCAAAGTCATGTCCCTATTTTTACACTTGTTATTCTTCCGCAAAAATTACGTCAGGATTAAGTAACAAGTCGGAGAATGAGTATTTTTAAGATCAGAAAGGAAAAGCAAAAGCTGTTAAGAATATACGAAGGAAAAGCAATTTCAGATGTTTTAGGCAATAATGACGGGGAAAAGAAAACCAGGAAGGGCATTAATGAAAGGAGAGTTAAAGAGGAAGGAGAGGATTTATTTAAAGGGCGATAAGCCTCGAAGAGCGATTATTGGAAAGGTTAAATCTAAGGAAGCGGAAGGATACAGCGAGGCGATGAAATAGATTGGAAGAATGGGTGTGAACGTGGGCAAGTGGATGAAGAGAAGGGAAAGGGTTTGGTTTACCCAAATGCGATCAGGAAATGGGGTCATTTTCTCTTGCGACGAAGTTCTCAATGCCTTTCCTTTGCACTTACCATCATCTTTGTGTGCTTCCAGGAATGAGAACTTCTCTTTCTTCCTTTCCTATGTCATCGTCTCTTTTGTCTTCATATCCCCATTTCTCTGATGATTAATTTAAACCTTTCTTATATCATCCTACTTACGAGTTAATTCTCATTTGTCTAATGCTGGGAGAAAACAAGTTGTTTTATTTATTTCACAACGAGGAACATAATTTAATCTTAGAGGTTTAAAAACACTCCGTAAGCAGTTTTGGCAAGCGGAACTCGCGCTCAGAGACAAACGGGAAGCTCCGGATTACCGATTTCTGGGAAGGCCCAATGGTCATTTCGGAGACAAACCTCCATCCTCAAGGGGTCCCCTCCTTTGTTTCATATTCATAAGCAGCCGTGTGTCCAACCTTCTTTTTCTTACATAATTTAACCAGATAAATATTTTGGATATGTGGAATAACCTATCCGAAAAAGACAGAATAAAGCGAAATAATATCTGTGAATTCTTCAACCATAAGGTAGGTTTGTACCTCTATCCGTCTAATATACGTCTATTCTTCTACAATTAACTAAGAAAACCCGTAAAAAGGGAATGAGGCTCCCTAATTAAGACAGCGAATAGGTAGTTTGCACTTGCTTTCATCACTGAGTCAAAATGGTAAATTAAACAAATTCACGTATGTTTCAACTCAAAGAATGTATTGGCAACACTTTGATAGCAATGAAAAATAACCTAAATGGTAACTATCAGCGTCATTCAAACCTCAGTAGTTTTCATATTTCAGCCATGAACAAGACTGAGACCAAAGTAAATCATAGATATATTTTTTACACCCTTAATTAATAGAGAATTAAAAAATAAACAAAATAGCATTGCTAGATTTTTATCGAAGAGTTCAATCGTAAACAGAAGATAACAGAACAGTGAATCTGTTCCTTATTATCCTTCATTGCGTTCTCTCTCTGAATTGCCCTTAACTAATTCTTCATGTAGCTAGTAAATTTTGAAATTTTCTACAGTATTTCTGGCCACATTTTTCTTCTTAATTACCAACTGAGAATTGCGCAGGAATCAATCAAAAAATTTGCAAATTATATTTATTAACGAGAAAGAATTCTTGAAATTGTCATTTTTCCGTTGGGTTGAACTATTTAAAAATTAGTTCACTGACGAGGCCGTTGCTATTTTGGAATTTAAAATGCTGAGAAGACTAAGGGCATAGATTTTAAATTAAGGAAGTTTAAGGAAATTTATATGATAGTACTTGTGGAAATAAACAAATAAGTAGTAACATTTTTACTTTTCTGAGTCTCTATAATGACCTGTTTAATGTAAAGTTGATTTCCTTACTTACAATTCCTGGAGAATTTTAAATATTGCATAAGAAATTTTTCACACCGCAGTAAAGAATTCCCTGGAAACCTTCATCATTTCATTAATTAAAGTAATTTAAAATAAAATTTCGTGAAAGTCTACATACTGTAAAATATCAAACGTAAAAGAAGATTTTAATAACTACTGCGGTTGTCATAACCTTTCTTTACTTCCCCAAGACCTCCTTACGATAGAAAGCTTTTGTGAATTCACGCTCAAGTATTATACTAGCAATACCATAGTTATTTTCACCTACATTAACTGAAATATACATCCGAAATTCCAGCGTGGGAAGCAGTATTTTGGTTTCCCTTGTTCCGAAGGGAACGATGCGTGTAATGTCACTTATGCAAGAGGAATGTATGAATGTATACGAAAATAGATGGTTGGTTGGACGCGGAAATCATAGTTTAAAAATCAAGGAACGCGAGCAGAAAACAGATATAGCGAAATATTCATTCGTTAATAGAGGTATTAGGGAATGGAATTCTTTACCCGGAGAAGTTCTCATTCCAATGCCGAAAAATGTTAAGGCGTTCAAAAAAGAATACAATCAATATGTATGTAGATTTCTTGCATGATCTCCTGTCATGACATTCCATGCAACATTGTACAGGCGACTATATGGATAAATACCATGTATCTTACTTAAGTTACTTCTATTTCTACTTAATGTATAATATTATTTTTATTCTTGATGAACTTGTTTAATTTTATATTATGTAATTTGTTTAATGTATTTTTATATTCACGTATGTATAATTATTATATGTTATGTATATTATTCAAATACTGCCTATGGGAGGTTTATGGAGGATTTTCCCTCCCGTCTTGGGCGAATGCCAGGCAGTCTTCAAATCAAAATGTTATACTTCCCTCCAGCGTTGCCACCTGGCTAAATGGCCAAATTGCAATGCAGATTTTAATAAATAAATAGATGTCCGAAGCGAAGGAAGTATTCAAGGGTCAATCAAGAATGGTGATATCACAAAAATTCACGTAAGATTTTATATCCAATCTAAAATAGTCTTGCGTTGTGAAAAATCCTTCAAATCCTATTCTAGCAAATATGATAAATACCCTCATGGAATTCAATAAATTTCTATTTTAAATGGAGAAATTGTTATTTTTAAAATATAACATAATGATGATTTTTAATACAAGTTTTTAGACTCATACGGTAGTCGATTCCTCAGAAAATAAGACAAAAAAAAGGCGTTCGTAGAAGGCAACAATATTGAGCATTTTCCTGGACCTATTAAACTTAATGAAAGCGATAATGGATAAGGATGTGCGGTTGGTTGAAGAAACCAACGTAAATCTATCATCCGCGAATGTCGAGAGTAAATATTTAAGGGAAAACAAACTTTAAATTGGATTTTGACATAGACACATTTTTAAAGCATTACTTATGTAGCACATGATCAACAATTCTATACTCAAGTTTGAGCAGAATATTTAGGAAGGAAAACACCACCACCATCATTTTTCAGATGCTTGCAATTTATCTACGTAAGGCTGATAATAATTTTTCTCAAAAGTTTTTGGAAAAGGGTTTGAGCAAACACCTTGGGTATCTTCAAAATTTTCCCCAAAATATCATCACGGCCCGCTAAAGAGAAAAAAAAGGCCATCTCGATCCGCGAAAAAAAGTCTTTAATAGCTACAAACTTTACGACCAATTTAAAGTTATGGAAATGCTATATCTATAGAAAAAACGGAGGATTCTTGCCACTGAAAAGGAGCATTAAATGAAAAATAATAAAACGTTGCTCTTGAGATAAAGAAATACTTCATCGCCACCAATGGTAGAGTGCGATATCAATGGATTCTTTTGGGGTTATCGCATGTGCCAAACTCGATCGTATGTTTTTATGATAAGAAAAAAATGATGGGATGCATCCCATATCCGTTCATGGGCTCCTTCCGTTAAGGGTGTTATCGAACACTAAACCGATCGTGTGAACGCGAATGCCTATAGATACTGTCATTTCTGCTATCTGTCCTGTGGAATCATTTAAAAATCCCTATGATATAAATTTCACTGATAGAACTTGAATAAAAAACGAAGAACAGTATGTACCGATTTCACTTGCTAGCAAGAATTTTGAGAAATATCGATTGTTGTTTCTAATTTATTGATGTACATTTAATCCAGGAGGGAAAGTAGTAGAAAGAAAGATAATCAAGTAAGATTAAGTTTTAGATTAAAGCATTCTACATTTTCTTCGTTTTAAAAATACCTAAGTAGATAGATATTTTCTCATTGAGGTTAATGAAGAAGTTCATTAAGAAATAGGGCATTGCTTATGAAGATATAATTGAGTAAAGTCCATTATAATCAAACTCGACATAATTGATATCTTTAAAAGATACTGTGTTTGTTTGCAAAGTCATCAACCCCAGGGCTGGCTGCGTCCGGAATTTTAATTTACAACAAAGAGCTTTGTAAAAAGAATGAGGCAACTAGATGAGGTGAGGTTGAGGTAATTTTCCCTTCTGTACTTATTGAGCCACATTGCTCAATTGCCTTATCAAAAACTCTTTTCGTATCGTCAAATTAGAAGCACCCAGGATAAAAAAATATCCATGGTCGCTTATACCTCAGCAACTCACGTTTTATATTAGTTAGAATCAAAATAATTAAAAGAATAACAGGTGTGAAACATAGCGACATGATAGGGACTCCCACTTTCCGGGCAGGTATTCTATTCTGTTCTAATACCTGCCCAGAAAGTGTGAGACCTTGGTTCGAGTCCCAGTCATGTCGCTATTTTTCATACCTGTTATTCCTTGGGTTTCAGCCGCACGGCTCTTCCATGCTTAGTAATTTACCTTTCCTTAATCCTCCAAATAATTACTTAGACAACCGCGAATGAAATATGCATTTTCCTTTATGATATACCAAAACAAAATACATACAGCGAAGAACAAAAATAAATGTATCAAAAGCAATTATTTATTTCTATTGGGAAATTGTTAAATTTTAGATAAGCGACATTATCGTACTCTTTTACATGGTAAGAATAAAACTTAAATTTCAAAAGCAGTTTTTATTACAACTTTAAATTATAATCATTGGAGGCGTTGTTAAAAAAGGTTCGGTGTCAGTTGGTCGAAGGACAACCGGTCGATGGGACAACCCGTCGCTAGACATTTCGTCGCTGAGACATTTGGTCGAAAGACAATTCGTCGCTGAGACAACTCGTCGCGAGACTTCTCGTCGTTTAGACGAATCGTCGAAGGACTATTCATCGCACGAGTTGTCTCAGCGACGAATTGTCTTTCGACCAAATGTCTCAGCGACAAAATGTCTAGCGACGGGTTGTCCCATCGACCGGTTGTCCTTCGACCAACTGGGAAAAGGTAGTCTAAATTCAAAAGAAATCGCCTACAAATCACTAGTAAGGCCAATATTGGAATATGCCGCATCGGTTTGGGAACCGCCAGCAATAGGACTGGTTAAAGAACTTGAGAAGGTACAGAGAACTGCAGCACGTTACGTTAAAAATAACTTCAAAAGAACTGCAAGTGTAACAGAAATGCTAGAAAAGTTAGATTGGGAAACATTATCAAACAGAAGGAAGGTTCACAGGTTAGGTAGCTTATACAACGCTTATTCAGGCAAGACAGCATGGGCAGATATTACGAGAAGAATTGGAAACCCCACTTATTTAAGCAGGAAAGATCATAGGTATAAAATTGAACCTCCCTCTCAAAGAACCAATATTGCTAAATTTTCATTCCTTAATAGAACAATAGATCAATGGAACGCTCTCCCTGCAGGTATATTTGAGCCATTTCCTTCCCAGGTGCGTACCTTCAAGGCGAAATTATATAAATTGTAATAGCTGTTAATTTTATGTTTTCTTTTAATGAGATGAGATAATATTTGTAAATTTTGTATTATCTACACTTCTTGACTTCTGTCAGAGGGAGGTTTGCCGAGGGGTTTCCCTCCCTCCGTGGGCAAATGCCTGACAGGTATAGTGTTTACCCCTCAATTTAAATTTAAATTTAAATTTATATTAATATTGACTATTTATATTTTGCCTGACCATGTGCGACTGTATGAATGTATAATCGTATTTTATGAATGTCCAACCACTGCCACCGGATTTATAATCTACTTGTAGTGTCATTGTAATAATAATAATAATTACTGCGTTTGTTTGTTTGTTGTAAGAATGGACGACCTTGACTAAAATACTTCCCAATAAACTGCCCCTGAACCGTTAAAAAAAGCTATATGTATTACGACTTTACGAAAATGTATGAAATGATCGGTATTATTTCGCTAGCTATTCTCGAAAACTAACAAAGGAACTCTATTAAACTTCTCTTAAATGTCAGATCAGATGTAATCGCCCAGCAGATTTGGAGAAAATCGAAAACTTCTCAACGAATTTACGAAGAATTCTTGTTTCCAGCGAAGAACAAAGATAGATAATTATAAGCAATCATAAATAACCTTTAAGGATTTTATCAAAATCTAATTATCACAATTAAAGAGATTGATAATAATCATTTGCCACAGAAACGGCATTAATCTAATCACCTCGTTAAAACAGTGGTTACGTGGGGCCTATTATATGGCTGTGCATGAACGAATCCATCCGTTTTCTTTTCAGTGTTACTAATTCACTGATAATTATGCTAATAACTAATACACACATTGCACTAATTTCATAATATCCAGTCATGCTAACATTTTAATCAAATTAGTCTACTTCATTGTCATATGCAGAATACCAAGGTTAAAATTAGTAAATCGAAGAGAATAAAATTATCAGAATAATTTGGAGACATCTTATTTATTCCGAAATTCACGGTTTGAGAACTAACATAAAATCGCAGTAATAATTCATATCAATTTAGATAATGTCCATCGATTTAGCTCGTAAAAGCCGTGCGGCAGTATATTATAAATTTATAAATGATTATAAATACAAATTTTCAGTAGTTGTATATGTAGAACTTTGTAACATTGTTTTTATTACTGTATATTGTAAAGTAATTTAGCGACACCACATGACTTTGCGTCTAACTGCAGCAGTATTGTACAGAAAATATATAAATAAATATATCATTAAAGCTTCCTCATGAAGTGGTAAGTCATTTTTACTTAACGGTGAATATATTGAGCCAGTTATATATTTAGAATGGGTTAAAAATCAAATACAATTACAGAAAACAAAGATTTCGCTGAAATAATAAACACTGCAAGACGTTTAACTTAAGGTAGCTATTTAACCAACGTAAAGTTTCGTGAGTCAAATTTGTGTACAAATATATTACATATTTTGCTTTGCTCAGTGTTATCATTTGTATGAGAAAACACCGGTAATTTCGGTTCGTGACCAATCAAATGTATCGAATTTTGAAGTTTTCGTTGAGATTCCTTCCAAGGGTCGAACAGTGAGGATGGCTAATAATAAAAGAATCTATAACCTCCATTCTTTTCTGCCTGCCATCCAAAGAATGCTGATCAAGCCTCAGATCTCAGAAATATTTTTAATTAAAGTCTCTTTCGCTCTTTTAAAGGACCACGGAGAAAGTGGCTCCCACCCCGGAACGCAGTGCTCTCTGACGGAGAGAAAGAGAACTAGTCTCTCCACGGACCGTTTCTCTCTGTACAGTTAGACACGTTAGCTCATGCCTTCCTTTTTTCTCCAACTCTTTCGCTCTAACTTCCACTCTCGTTCAACATGTTTACTGGCTACGCACTTCTCAATGCTCACACAGAGAGCTTCTCTATCACTTGGAGACAAGCGTAATTCGTTGTTACCACGCTTTTCCTAGTAGTTGAACACTAGGTAAAGAAATATAGTACCCTACCAAAAATAGAGGAAATCTCTTATTTCAACTCTCTAGATCCATGTATGTTCATCAACAACTCAATGTTCTTGTTCATTTTATGGCGGTTTTCTTTGCGCAAACCTCATATAATCGGAAAGGTGAAGTTTGTTTAAACAACTGAATCAATACTTTTACAATCGCCCATTCTTCCGAGAGATGGTAGAGAGTGAACTTGCAATGAAGCAGATTGATGAAGATCGATGCTTCTTGAGTACGAAGAAATCTAGTTTCTAGCGAAGGACAAAGATTACAACTATGAAATATGAACGTTTACCCGATTCTAATTAGGATATCGACACAACTAAAACGTTCTAAAACCCATTAGTGTACTGCTGTTGAATTTATGAATAATTAAATTGAATAGTATCAAAACGTAACTGCTACGGTACTCCTCAATAACAAGTAATAAACTAAGTAATGGTGCGATGCAAATAGAAAAATCACAGATATATTACGTAGGTTCGGAACTCACACATATTCTGAGCCTGTAAATAGATTAATTTCAAAGTTTGTAATATTATAATAAACACATTCATATAGATGGATTTTACGGTGAAGTATTGATGCATTTGTAATTTTCGGTAATAATTCGTATATACTGGCTCGTGTTGATAAATGAAATTGGGTTCTCAATTGAATAGTTAATCACTATTCTGTTTCGATAATTCTTCCTTTTTCTGTTACAATCCCAAAGACTTCGTACTTTTACAAGAAATGAGCAAAAGCTACTCTTGTTACGGGTAGTCTGACCATGTAAGAGCTAATAAAAAACGAGACATTTCCCATCAGTGAAATGAGAAAAAACGGGGGTAATGTTTTCGTCAAATTTTTCTCGAGAGATTTTTTTCATTACCTCAACGCAGATATTGTGTGAAAAAATGTTTGGTAATTTTGTAGATGGAAATTTGATCTTAACCAGTTATTAAGTATCCCTAGTTCCAAATAAACAATTAATCACATGGTATCAATACATTGTAAAAGTGAAATAGTGTCATAATGTCAAGCTAACATTTCACAACCACAACACATAGGTTTTGGAAACTTAATAATCCAAAATATACTACGAAAATACTTATTTATTTGAGTTCGATTAACCATATAGTTGAAGTCTCACATGAAGTTGAACATTTGAATTTT
Source organism: Ladona fulva (assembly GCA_000376725.2). Classification (NCBI taxonomy): domain Eukaryota; kingdom Metazoa; phylum Arthropoda; class Insecta; order Odonata; family Libellulidae; genus Ladona; species Ladona fulva. The sequence goes on along the minus strand of KZ308576.1, from coordinate 514,830 downwards.
CTACATTCTCCTACTGAATTTTATTCTTTTAAATGCAATTATTGGCGGAGGCTTGAACGGGGAAAAATAAATTTATGACGAAAGCGATGAGACAGAAGGGCCGGAAACGGGACTGTCCTGGCGAAAACGGGAATTATATTCAGCTTAGAGATGACTAATACATAAAATTAAGAATTCGGCGGTTCGGATTTGACTGCTGAATCGTATTTAAGGCACCAATGATGTAAGCGATAAATAATTGTCAGATATACTTATTTTAAAGTAATACTGTTCATGGATCTCCGGGTTCTCTGCCACGTCGGTTGTTGTCTGTTAAAGACGTTTCGCCTGCATTTAATCAGGCTTCTTCAGGTCGAAGATGACCTGAAGCTGTACTGAATAATGACACAGTAAAATACAATGAGTGCAACAATTCCTATATGATATATTTATAATGGAATAAAGAGAAATAATCCCACTAAAACGTCAAATGCAAATGGCCTTAAAATTCGTAAAAACTGACGATATTGCTTATACACTCTTTTGAGGCTACAGAAGTTACGTCGAACGTTTATTTGTACTACATCCCATCACCAGTTACCTTTCCAGGAATCTTCCGCTCAATTTCGTATTTGCCTGCCATAGTTGCCCTATCTTTCTGCACGAGAGCAAACTTTGATAGGGCCCTTCGTTTTGGAGCAGAATTTCCAGATCTTTCAGCCAAACGACTGACTTCCCTTTCTCTTTGTAAACCTCAGACTCATCTCGTCTCTTCCTCATCACTCACGTCTGAGATACTTCCGTTCATTTCATTTCCAGCTATGATCTTAGGTCGAGATTTCCTTATGATAATTCTAAGTTTCACTAATCGTCTCATCTAAAGGTTTGCTTTTGAGAAGACGAGTTTCATTATTTTGCGTAAATATCAAATTTAGCACATCGAATAAAATTTTTGTTGAAACATTGATAAATCAGAAACGAATTTCCTGTAATTATAGGATGAAATAGCAATAATCATGATGACTGATATTTTAAATTGTTTATGGGTACTAGCCAATTGGTTTATCTAGGCCTTCGCCTAATTGGTAGAGGTTTCATTCAACCACTTCCTCCTTCGGTAGAGTCGGTCCTCGGTCCGATTCAAGGGAGAGCTAAATTTTCTCGAGATACTGAAAGTTACGAATTCCTCGCAGAACTGAAATCCACTCCAGCAGAAGGGTTAATGAAACTGAGCGGAGCGGTGTTCATTCACAAATATCACAAGTCAATGATTCCTAATCGGTAATCGACGGGTTACTCAAGGGGTTCTAGAAGTTTTCCGATAATCTCAATAGAATTTTAAATCCTGTTTTAGTAACAATTTAGCATAAAATTAGTATTAGCTGGATTTGATTATAAAATGTTGATTTCAAGTTAGAAATTAAGATCTAACAAAATAAGACCTCAAAATTAATTTTCAGATTTATATGATTATATGTAATTATTATGAACTCCAATCAAAATGAAGGCCCTAGTTAAATAAGTAGACGAATTTCGTTCGTACTTGTATATTTCGGACTTATGGAATTATGAAGAAATAAATTGAACGAAAGAATGAATAAACATCTTCTGAAACAATATAGAGTAATCCGTATCTTACATTAATTTTTGTCGGCCCTGTCTGTGTGATATACTCATATGAAAGCTATTAAATGAGTGAAGGTGAACAATAGCATTCGATTTTGTCATTCCTTGTTGCATGCTATGAAAGATGACCGTTATAGGGTCAATGCCAATCCTAATCTCACCTGGTAAGCCTCATAACCACTCCAAAGCTTTATTACCTATTAGGGAGAGGATCCAATCAAATTTCAAGCTGATTACTGAGCGTTCAGACGTGAATGTATACGTTATTGCAAATTAAATTTTCTTTCTTGAGTAATCCCCTCAAAATAATCTCGAATTTGTCTTTTGAGGCAAAGACTATCGTGCCTCTCGGTCTTATTTTTGGTGAAAGATAGCAGTACACAGATGAGAAGGTAGGACAATATCAGCATATAAAAGGGGTCAGAAAGGTTGAGAAACAGAGTCCAGCGTAAAACGGTGTAAACATTCTATAGAATTCTCCTCTCATTAATATAATTTCGGCTCAGAATTTCATTATCCACCGAACCCCTTGAGGTGATCATCTCCGAAGCGGAATGAGTTTAGTGGGGTAGCACTGCGATCCATCGCCTCTTGTCATGCTCCTTTCGATCCCTCTTGGTGGCACTCTCCCTTCTTGCAAGAGGCGCACTTTCCTTATAGACAGCCCTTGGGGCATGACTTCTCCCTCTCTTAGGGGTAGTCCCCTCCGACACTCGAAGGCGCCCCAACCCTCAAACACGTCCCCTTTCTCTCTCCAATCGCTCCAATCCCTTCGGCATATCTTTCCTCGACGGCCGCCCCCCTGACCCATCTTTCCCCTCAACGGAGGGGCGGGCCCATTGGAGACGCCCTCCCAATCTTCGATTCCACCAGGAATTCCCTCCCTCAACCCGTTCGATTTCTCTTTTACGAGAGGGCGAATTTCTTTCAAAAAGGGTTAGATTTTCCGAATTTTCCCCGACCCTCCTCTCCATTCTCGTGCGGGAATTTAACCGCTCCCGAAGACAAATCCTTCCCAAAATTTTCCAATCCCCGGAAGAAAAAAAAAAATCCCCGAGGGAGGAGTGGTTCTTTGGCGTGCTTCTCTTTCCTTGCGGATTACATCGCTCCGGCGGGTCTGAGGAAAAGTTCTCGCGGAACTTTTTGATTCGATCACGCCTCAATGGTCGCATAGGTGGAGTGTTTAAAAGGGATCTTTTCCCTCTTCGAGAAGAATAAAAAGGGTTCTAGACGGAACTCGGCCAGTAGGGTCGACGTGCTCAGAAAAAAGAGGGAGATATTAGAATCGGTGGGGGGTGTGAGGGGTGGGTGAGGGAGAGTTCGCGGAGGGCCCGTATCCGTTGACGCCGTCCTCTAGGAAACAATCAGCGGACACCAGAGGGAGCATCGACGGAGGCAGCGGTGGAGCAGCTTCCGGGAGGAGCCCTTTTTGTCGCCGGAGTGGAGATAACGCGAAGAGGGGAAGATTATTAACAGTGTCATTGTGCGGCGGAGGCCAATCTCGTCCATACTCGTTCCTGCGCGGGATAAATAAGTATTTCGGCGGTGGTAAGTAGGCGTTTGTTTGTAATTAAAGTGGCGACGTTCTGTGGCCTACCATCCGTCAATTTGGATGGAAAATTGGTCGATCGATCACTATATTTTATCGAGGGCATTTTTAAAGGGGAGGATTAGACGGGAAGGACTGTTTGCAGAACCTGGGATTGAAAGGTATGCTAGTGATATTTAATGAGGGGGCGTTTCAGTGGCACGTTAAAGAAGCTATGATTTTGCTTATTTTTACAGTTTTTATCCTCTCCTTAACGCTATTGAACGTAAAGCTCGTTTTAACTACTCGCGGCCGAGTTTACTTGTCCTAATAAAAACTACTTTTTTATTCAAATAAATTCATCTGGAAATAATTTATAGAATCGCAAATAAAATTAGAAAATACAATTTTCGCATATTATTTAAACAGAGATAGTAATTTTGTAAACAATAATAATTTCTTAAAAGCCATTATTTCGTAAATGTCGTCTAAAGGTTTCCAAATTTCGTTAACTATTATAATTGCGTAAATGTCCTTGTAGAGATAAAACTTTGTAAACAAATGTTTTCAATGATTCATCATTTTATAAAAGACCATTATTTCCTAAGAAATCATAATTTTTTAAATATAAAGTTTAATAATGCCAAAAATAGTTTTAAATATCTATGATTTCGAGTGGTGATGTTTTCGAACAAAATTCTCAAGAAAATGCATCTAGGAAGGCGTGAACAACATGCTAATATGTTTAAAACTGGGTTACTCCTTTGGATGGAGGGCAAAGTGAATGCATGTAAAGTTATCCGTCTGAATGGTCTAAAAGTGCATCCGTTCTACTCTCATACTGTGTGTAAATGAGTTTGTTATGGTCAAAACTATGCAAACAAAGTAAAACGGAACGAACGCGTTGCCCACTTGGCTATCCGGGAGCCCCAAAGTAAAACGGGCAGTAGTAGAATTTGTGTACGTAAATATTACGATCGAATGGAGTAAATTATTTAGATAAGTATAAATTAAAAAAAATACTAAATAGAAATTGAAGGTCAACTTATAGGTGACAATATAACTTATAGGTGACGATATAAATCTCGTAGGCAAGTTAACAGAATGATGGGGTTGTATCAGGCGTATACAGAAAAACCAAACTGGAAAGAGATTCAGAACAGATTAAAAAAGCCCAAGATTTATAGGTAAAAATGATAATTCCTGCAATATATATGTCGAGCCATCTAAAAAGGACTTTGGGAAATATTCTTTCGTAAACGGGACTGTAAAAGAATGGAATGAATTACCGGAAGATATTCTTAACCTCTTTCCAATTACAAACAAAACATTTCGACTACGAATCGTAGGACATACCCAAAATAAGTTTCATTAATGTTACCAATATAATTATAACTTCACGATTTTCACGATCATTTGTTTGTTGAATGTATATAATGTTTTCTTTTTTTATCTCATGATTGTTTTTAGTTTTTGCCTTAAGACTTCTGTATTGAACTTCTTTATTGTAACTTATGTATTATAAGTTGTGAAGTATTGTTGGACATAATGGGTGCTGTGTAATTTTGTGTATGTATTGGATGTGTGTAGATGTTTGTTCTTCTTCTTCTTTTATGTATATGTGACGTTGCCACCGGACAATTGTCCATTTGTAACGTGTATATTTTATAATAATAATAATACGGGGTTATCAATATCCAATGAGTCAAAGTCAGATATAAACTTTTGCAGGCCATAGTTTTAGGACCGCTGATTGTAAAAATTTATCGCCAGGCTTGATTTAATTCTTAATGGCAAATTAAGTAAAAACTAAGATTATTTTAAATTCATCTTTCCAATAACCATGTGACAGATGCATCTCGCATGATATGTTTCTGTTTCAAGTTAGGTGTTATTAAAATGGAATCCCGCTAAATAACAAGAAAAAAGCTACATTTTTTAGGTTTTATTGACAGCTCCCACAATTAGGAGAACTTTGAAGGTATATCGGCGCGTAGTAATATCTGGATAAAATAACTTATTTTAGAAATTAAATAAGATAGTATAAAAATGAAAGTTTACAGGAAATTACCTTTTTAATATTTTTACCTCTTAATTGATTCTTAACAGTCACTCTCAATATGTTTGTCAAAATAAACTACATAAAAATTAAACTTATTAAAATTTTATAAACTCTATTAGACTGAACCAGGCCAAAAGGAATTTCAAATTTCGTTTACATTCTTCGCTCGGTATCGTTCAAATCCACAAAAGGTTGACTTAAGAATGTAAAGGACAATTTTTGGAATTCCTCATTTATCTTTTCACGACCAGCGATCGATTCTATGGTGATTTTAAATCAATGCAGAAGTACCTTTATGTTTGCTATCCGAAAGAAACTTGCTTTCATTAACCAACAAGGCAATTGATTTAATTGAAAATATATTAAATGGCAGATTCACATTTTGATTTATATTTCAGTTGTGCCGTTACAGTATTTTATTACCAATGTAATCAGCTATAATTCGTAGAGTTACGTAAATTCGTACTCAGCAAGTAGAGTATGCGGAATAGTTCCTGCATCGGCTATGTATGTACCTAACCATTAAGGTCAATGTACAATGGAATTAATTATTAGGGTAAAATAGAATCATCTATGAAAAAGCTTCCAAAGTAAAATATATCTCAATGAATGACATCATAAATAAAGGAATAACTTTTATAATGTATCTGTTAAATATTCATGTCACTATAGTTTGTGAAAGCATTGGAAAATACTTTCGAAATGTAAAATTCAAAACATTTTTATAGATAATTTCTCGGTCTAATGCACTAGCATTCTAACTCCGAGGATCCAGGTTTCAGCCCCGGCTAATCAAGGTTTTTCCAAGTTAGGGTATGAATGTTTGTGTTCGTGGTTTGCGCCTAGGATTGTTAAATTATCAAAACGAATATTATTGGTGGTTACTGTTTGCTATAGTAAAACTATAAATAAATAAAATTTTATATTTTAGCTAAATATAATATATGAAAACAAGGGGTGACAATCGTTTCTTTCCATCATAAATGTTACGATGAATTCAGAATATTTCCCTCGGCTATTAGATATTTCGTTTACCTATCTCTATAACGTAATACATTTTCAGTTTCACGGAAATCTCATCGGATTTTCATATCTTTTTCCAGCTTGAGAGCTTTACTAAAAATAAGATGGGACTGAAAGTTTGGATAGTACTAATCTTGATGATTCCATCCATCGCTATATCGTTGAAAACGGAAGAAACCAATGACATCGGGGACGTTAGTGCTGTCGGCAAAGGAAGTGTGGTGCCCGACGGAGATGTGGACATGATCAATAATCTTAGGTGAGTATAACTAGGCCTCTAAATGGAAGCATGGATTAGTAATTAATAACATGTTATATTTCGCGGGGGGAAAATGATAATGATAATTATCGGGGCTCCCGATAGCCAAGTGGGCAACGCGTTCGACTTCAATGAAAGCGGTCCCGGGTTCGATTCCCGGTGGGGGCCCACGTGCGAAATGACCTAAGCTGTCGAAGCACTTTTAACCACACTGCTACTGCTACTGATAATTATCAAGCGATATTTAAGCTCTCTTTAACTAGAGAGATTTAACTTTTGCGATCTTGATTTTAATAGCCCATTACTGTTGTAGATAAGACTGTACGTTGATTATTAAAATATAAAAAGTAGCAGAAAGGAAATAATTATAGTATAATAAAATATAAAAAAATAATTTAGACCGCGGTGTCCGAGCTTTATTCTGCAGTGGGATTCAATAGCTCCTCCCAAGACTTAGCCGACCGTAGAAGTCCGTTTTCTGCATTTTAAGACATCCATTTGGAATTTATGCGCAAATTTAAATCCATCCTTCACCTTACATCCAAGAAAAATGTTTGAATGAAAATATTCGCAAGTAATCTGCTTTCCTTAGGTTTTATTTTCAGTTTTACTCATTTTCACTTCAAAATCCTTCGTGAATTCCCCAATTACGAATATTGGGCATTTCAGTCAGCTCCTATGAGCTTGAATAATATAACATTTTATTCGCAACTTTCATTTTTTCCGAATCTATCTAGTATCATTTTGTAACTCCAGGGAAAAGCTAATTCTCCTGTGGCCATGGTAACTGAAAGGAACTTCAAGTACCTTCGAGGAAAGAGGAGGGTTCTTCAAAGCAACCGTTACTTGGAGAGAGGATTTCAAAGTTAGACATCTCCGCCCGAAGAGATAAAAAACCTAATAGACTTCGTCGGAGGAAAATTTTAATAGAGAAGAAGTTGATGAAAGGAATACATGTACCCCATGGACCAATAAAATTGAATGATTTTGGAGACGAAATCGAACTAATTTTCAATCAAAGAACTTCCACGGATATCATCTTTATTTACATTGAACGAAATTAAGAATCGGCAAGAAAGGCCTACTGATGAATTTCTACTTGTAAATATGTAGAAAAATACGCTAAGATAGTAGTCAATCAGAATATTCTAAGACAAAATCGCGTGATTACCGTAAGATGGATGAAACATACCACATAGTATAAAAGGAGGTTTTTCGAATATATCTGCTACACAAAGCATTACGAACATTTTAACTGTATTATGGGATTACAGGTGCGGGGGCTCAACAAGTTTTAATATACTTTCCAGGGAAACTAATGGAAATAAATTCATGCCATGTTCTAATCTAAGGACTCTTCTTCGCAGCAATTCTTTTAATTGAGGAATAATTTCCGAATAGTCGGAAATTTCCTGATCCCTTTTAATATACCGATTTACCGAGAGATGAAGATATTAATCAATTATATGACGAGGGGCGGGCGAAAGAAGATTTTCGTATCAACTTTTGTGGGATAAGCAGAATGAAAAGCCGAATTCATCTTCTTTTTGGATGATAAAAGGAAAATACCGGCAGTGCGCATATTCGGGTTTTGTTTTTCCTTTTGGCATGGTAAATATAGATGATAAAATGCTATGACGCACATAAAGAGATTCTGTGAACTGCGGCTTTGACACCGGATGTCACCCACTCTCTGTAGTTCGACGACTATATCTCCAACTTTTACCGCCATCCCTTCGATGAAACGTGCCTTTTACCAATGAAAAGTATATATAGGAAAATACACACTTATTTTAGAAACAGGAATGACGCAGAGTACTAACAAGGCTTGAAAGGGATGAGATTAAATCAGAAGGATTACCTTCGTGGTTAAACGAATCTTTCACATCACTATTTTATACATACTTAGTATGCTGTTTTTCCACAATAATAAATATTAATATACTAGGTTTGAATTAGAGAATGGTTTCTACTAGTTTAATCTAATACATAAGCCGTAGCAATATTACGAATAATTACGGAAAAAAGATTCCGCGGGTAAGGACCATTTTATGTTACAATTCTGTATAGGAAATGTCAATACAATCGACTGCGTAAAATACGTCCTCATATTTAGCTTTTAAATATTCACAAAAATATTTACAAAGGTAAGTAAGCTTTTGACTTAATACTTGATTTATAAAATAGTAGCCATCCCCGTACCGTCATGTACTCTAAATATTTAATTACTCACACTAACTCTGTAGCGAGCAAGATTCAATAGTAGATGACTCCTTGATATGTATTGCTATATTTTCAAAGCGAACGCTGATAATTAATAATTTTGCAAATGTCACGCGAACAGCAGAATCTGATGAGAGAATTTATTGGCTATCATTACACGTGGCAGTATCATTTGAAGAAAGCTAGTTTGAAATAACATGGAAAATATTGTTTCTATTGGACGATTATTACACATATAATTATCCGAAAGACGTAATATAGAGTGATACCATACGTCGCAGTAATTCTAAATTGATAACATTCGATCATGTTTGAGATTGCACGATTTGACTACTCATCTTAGTTTTATGGTGATCTTCTATGCATTATCATTTAACAAATCAATTCATAATTAAATCAAAGAGTCGCAGCCGAGGGTTCAAGACCCATTAGGTTCAAAGGATAATGCGACAACAATTGCTGTGTTACTCCACCCCCAAACAAAAACGAATTTAAAGTGAATCTGCTCTTAAGACCATAGTGAGGGCAGCAGATCCCGAATCCGACACCATCGCCTTTGACAGGTCCTTTTTCGATGAAAATTAAGCACTTTTTCACCCCCTGTTGTTTGGACTTGTAGCAAAGTTCGAATTTCCCCCAACCCTGTGTCAATCCCGCCATTATTAACTCTTCCCTCCCCACCAACATAGGCAGAGGCGATCTGGCACGGCGGGATGGGACCCGAATGCCCCCTGGGGGCAGGGAATGGACAGGGGCGAGTACGGCGGATACGGAGGAGGCATGAGGAGTGGGGTCGAAGTGGGCCCAGGAGGGAGCAGGGCGGTGGACGTCGGGATGACTCCGGGGCCTACGGAGGCAGGGACGAAGGGAAGAAGCAAGGGAGGCGGCAGAAATAAGGGAACGCTTCCCAAAGGATCAGCGGAAGGTGAGACGGAATTGCTGCTTCTGGCGGAACTCTTGATACCTACACATATCCAAAAGGGACCGAAGTAGAGTATTGCTGCTTCCCTGGCTATTTTCTGCTTCGGAGTTGATGGATCGCTCCGCATACTCATGGTTGCTACAAGTTTTGAAGTGCAAAGGTAGTTTCCTCCAAGTTTCTCCTTTTAAAGGTAGCATTTTCGTTCAGCTAGAGGTATAGTTAGTAATATCGATGCTAACAGTTGCAGTTCCTTTGAGTAGGTAAATTAAACTCGGGAATAATATTTACACGAAGAATGTACCTCCTGTAACAACCAGGATCAAGAGTTCCCAAAGTTATAAGTTCAAATTAGAATAGTGGAGTTTCTAGAATGACTGTATTTAAAATAAAATATTTTATCTTCATTTAAAATCATACTTTATGAAGATTAACTTAATAGGCGAGGTTAGGCACGAGTTTGACTCAATACCATCCGTTATCTAAGAAAGGAAATTGGTGATAATATTTTTATTCGTAAGATAATAATAAATACTTAGGCATATTAGTAATACAATAATTAGTAGCATTATATAGTAATTACAGAATGATAAGAAAAAAAGTTATTTAGAAGGATATCTTCGAGTAGTCTTAGTGGGCCTCAAAAATACCTCGCACGATTTGGGTTTTACCAATTGGGGGAGTAACCATAGATAAAAGGCCTTCCCGGCTACCTTCACGGGGTAAAAAATACATTAACAATAATGCATGTTAATACAAGGGGACCTAAACAATCACGAGTTATTATTCTCAGGCAATAAAGAGCGGAGAAATTGGATCTTAATTTCTTGCAAATATTGTGCGAGTTGGTCACATGTTTCACTTTTGCTACAGGAGACCCTATAAAATTTAGAACGCCGCGTGGTCTTAAGGCATTTCATTGCGGCACCGAAATTCGGGGAATGTGGCAAATTTCCATCGTCGCAACAAATTTCTCAAGCTTAACTGCTTTGGCTAAGGTGCTTGCAAGTGCAGTGGTAGAACATTTCGACCTAACTTTCCCGCAAACTCAGCCGTTTCTTTTACTTCGTAAATATTTCTGACTCGCGTTGTGTGAAATTTTCTCTGGCAGGAGCCAAAAACTCTTCGCGGTAATTTCAAGGTAACGTTATTTTTTAGTAGAGATATTATTATAATTCAAACTTCAGAAGAAACTCGGGGGAAGGCGACTTGACCATTAGCATAATCTGTTCTCCCATTAAATCTACTCAATGTCTGCATTTCTCAAACAACTTCTACCTCATATGTACTATCTTCCGTGTTACTTAGCAAGGCCTTTGCAGTTTAATTTTAACGAGCGCCTTTAACAAGGTTTTTGGCTTTGGAATATAGTGTCTGCTTCTTTTTCTAATTATTTATATGAAATTCCCCGTTATGTGGGAAGACGCTACACTTGCCTGGGAGAAAAAATTAAGATAATTCAAGAGAGTGATAAACTCTATCTATGGAGTCCGATTAATAATAGCTTGCTTGGTGGGCAGTCTCTATTCCAAACATTTCTTCTTCATAGAGGTTAAAAAAATGACGGACAACAAGATGCTTCGTTCTCCTATTAATTGTTCAGGTATTCATCAATGGTTTTAATCTTCCCTGAAGCTGATCTAATGTGAACAACTATTCTAATCGCATACATATGGCATTCCTATCCAAGAGGAAAATATATCATTTAGATACTTTCATCACTACCAGCAACGACGGCTTTTGATACTTTTACAAAAGATGAGCCAGACTTTGAAGGTTTTAAATACAGCAGAACCTGGCAACTACCTCCCTAGAGTAGCCAACTTCCCAATATGACCAGATTTTATCAGTCCCCGCGGAACCAGTATGTATTACGACAAGCAATGTTTTTTGTATATAGTGACCACCTTTCTAAAGTGACCTATGACCACCTATGACGGAAACTATTAACGAATCATACATTTTAAGTGACCAGTTTAAAACAATAACTCTTGCACTCCATATTTTCATAACTAAATTTAATTTAATCTTCTCTAGCGAGAATTAGTGGTCCACAAATGGAAAAGTATAAGCTATATTTATTATTTCATCAATTCAATTTCCAAAACTTTGTGTTTCCTGTTAAGTTTATAAAGAAAAAAGATTAAAATGGGATTTTCAAAACATTTTTTGACGATTTGCCAATTTGTAAAAATATGTAAAATCGGATAACATGAGACAGATTCACACAAATGCATAAAATATGAGATCTCCCACTTTAAAAAACTCATATATTAGGACTTTTTATTGTCATGACAAACTTTAATTTCTTTCTCCCTTTCCATATTCTCATGATCTAAACTGAAAGATTTTACACAAATAATTTAATTTCAGGTTATCTTATAATCACTTCAAATAAGGGAAAGTCTCCTAACAACTTACAACCTAACTTTGTTGTAGTGACCACCAGTTCAATGTGACCGCTTTTAGAAGATCCCGCGAATGAAACCTTCAGAAAGGCTTTTTAGTATCAAAATTACAGATTTAGATTTGACAATGAATAAATGAATTGGCAGTGTAAACATCTTTACATAAAAGATACAAGTAGACTACGAACAGAAAAGATCAAAACAATAATGTAGCACTCTTGGCCAGATGCGACTCGAGAGCCATCTGCAAGCATCTCGAGAGCTACGAGTACATACCATCAACACATTCATCATCCATCAATTTATTCATTTGAAGTTATGAAATCTTAAGCACTCTGCCGCCGAGTATTTTTGTTCCCTGTCAAAGCATTTTTATAATACCATGCTAACAGTATAGTATCTTTGTAATCCCTGTCAAAGCATTTTTATAATACCATGCTAACAGTATAGTATTTTGTAATCCCTGTCAAAGCATTTTTATAATACCATGCTAACAGTATAGTATTTTTGTAATCCCTGTCAAAGCATTTTTATAATACCATGCTAACAGTATAGTATTTTGTAATCCCTGAAAGCATTTTTATAATACCATGCTAACAGTATAGTATTTTTGTAATCCCTGTCAAACCATTTTTATAATACCATGCTAACAGTTGCTTAAAGCTTGCTTTAAAGTCTCTTACCGTGAAACGTCTCTCCTTTTGGGTCCTGGTGGTGCAGGCATCACTCAAGGTAGTTCGCACGTCTTCTTTCAATATCAGAGGGGCCCAGAGCTGTTTCGGAGTCCTTCTCGCTAATGTCTTTCTCCACTTCGCCATTTTACTGTCTTTTCTTGTAACTCTCCAAGGCACGTCGTCGACTCCTCCTTTTATACCTCCACCCAGTTGGCCTTAATAGCCAATACTTAGTTTGTGATTATCTGCAAAGAGAGGTCAAGAGCGTAGATACGAGAGATTAGGATATTTTAGGACAGCCATGAATAAAGAAATCAGACAAACTACTGTGAGTACAATTACACAGTAACAATATTCATCTACTCTTCACCTAGAGAAGAGTCTTTAGCTTAAGTTTTCTTTCATTACGTAAAAAGGAAAAGATGAGTTGTATGGGATAGTAAATGCTTCCATTAACAACTTCATTGAATTGGAACCTATTATTCCGAGAATGTCGTATCCTACAGAATATGTATCCAAAAAGTAAACATAAATAATAATGTCGTAAGATTGAGATTTGAATTTAATAAAAAGCAAGTTTTCTTTGCTTTTTTAAACTCTTATATTTCTTCCACACCAATCTGTTTTTTGCTCGACCATGTTTAACGAGAAAAAATGATTGGAAAATAGAATTTTCCAACAAAGGGACTGAATCTACTACTTTAACGGCTCTCTTGATGTTTCTCCCTTTGAAGATGTCACGTTCCCGGAAGAAATAGATGGCAGCGGGGGAAGACGTGTTCGGCCGGGAAATAGGCCGAAGATGACCCCATACCAGAGATGGCTCCAATCCCAGCTAATAAACCAACAGCTGAGGCCACCCCCGCAAGGCCCGGAACAGGGACTCATACCACCTGTACCCACCTATCCCAGGCCACCCCCTCCTCCCCCTGACTACCAGGTACGTAAAGAATGTTGACGACTATAGATCTCTTCCCAAACGTAGAAGTTACTTGTTCTAAAAAGTTGGAAGTATGTCTTATGATTCGACAAAAACATGCGAAATTTTCAATTTTAAGTTATTAACTACCATTGTGTTTCTGGTTAGATAATACTGTTGTGTTGCACTGGGAAACTAGGAGGTTTTGTTTTGGGAAGAAAAATCAATCAACTTGAAAAGGCCACATTTATTTCAAATGCACGCACTATAAACGAATAATGCGTCCATTATGATGTATGATGCTTATACTGCATATACAAAACCACTGTTAGTACGACATTAAAGTAATTTAATGTCAGGGAAAAATTCGATCCATGGATTACCTCCGACTCTTGATAAAATCTATTCCGCAATAGGATTCGGAGCTGAAAAAAGTTGGAACAAAATCATGAATTTGTTTGCTACCAGTGACAAAAGAAGCACGAGGAGGACAGCTGAAAGTTGGCCAATGATATCAGTTGTAAGAGTTTTAATTACGATTTCCATTTGTAGATCTCGATTCATAGGGCTTAAAGTCCGTTGAATAATTTCATTCTGATGTCCAATTCCCTCACGTGATGGAAATACAGTTGAAAGCATTCGAATAATCCAACATAAATGAATTTTTAGGCTATAATTCGATTTCGTCTCAATACAGCCCTTTGTACGTTCTCGTCCACTCGAAATTAACGACTTTCCGCCTATTTTTAGCTTTGTTATCGGCCTCTTGATTAATATATTTGATTCTGCTAGAGATTGCTATAATGGGTTATTACATTCTAAAAACGGTGTCTTTTCCTACAGAGCATTCGGTCATCAATTTCCAATCGCGCAATAGCGAAAATATCCTTTGATCACCTCATAATCAACCTCCCCTCCACACCCTATCAAAGCTTAAATTTGCGAACGTATTACCATAAAAGGTAATATTATTATTTATTTGGGAATTTGATTATATGATTATCTCTGATAAATTTGGGAAATGGTGGCTTGGAAAATTTATACTCACGGCTCAGCACCTACTTAGGGAAAACAAGGAATTCGTTTTTAAAGATACAAGATATATATACAAGATACAAGATCAAAGAAAAACCTACACAATAAAAACCGAAGGATTACTTTCTTTTGTCCATGAAATGTACGAAACTGTTAAAAGAAGAATTATCAGATTGTTTTAGCTTGATATCTTAATTGGAAAAAGTATGTGCCTGGTAAGTATAACATACCGGGTTCTCGTCCCGGTCGAAATTTTTTTCGTGTCTTTCTTTTTCGTGAGTAGTACGTTTTTATTCAAAATTAAATGATGATGCGCTATCCACAGTTTATTTAGTAAACGAAGTGTGGTTTCGGCCGTTTCAACATCAGAATGGTGTTACCCAACACCGAAGCCATGGTCGTTTAATAAATAACCTGAGGGCAGTACATCATCATTTCTTTACGAATGTTATAATGACGTTCTATCAAATATTACTGGAGAAAATTACGTGTTTATTAGATGAAAACTGAAATTGTTGTCTTAATGCTTACAGTAAAAACGCATTGAATCTGTAACTTTGGGGGTTTAAAACGGAGGTTACGCCAAATGTGTTGGCACTGGTACAGCTAAAAGATCCTATGGTACATACATAAAAAATTGCTTGCAATTTAAATTGATAGAATTGGAAATGCGAATAAAAATCAAGTACTTTACAAATAAATATCGTAATCAATGCTGACAGAGAATAGCCATTAAGGCAATATGAACAACAACATTGAAATTGTACGTATGATTACAGCATCAATACTAAAAATTATGAGAGATCACCCATATTGGTAATAAATTAATAATTTCTGAAAGAGGCTATCATTTTTTATAAATCCCTTTCTCTCATTAGAAACTGAAAAGTCGACAATTTCGACCGCGCCTGCAAAAGTTGGATGCCTACTTCGGTCGGCTTGGAGTGATGTCTGAAGATTGCAGACAGCGACTACTCTGCGAGGTTGCCAGGGAGCCTGCAAGGTACTTTCCTCTGAGCAACGTCCTTGAGGAAGAAGCAGGGTGAGTTATTCTTCAACTGCAACTTGTTATGACGTGTTAAATTACGATTAAGGACTCTATGCTTCCTTAAGACAGTGCTTCCAACCGGTGAATCATGTTCCGAAAAATATCTACAGTAAATATTTTTCTGATATCCTATGGTATGCACACATGATTATGAGGGATAATTATTGTTTTCGTAGGAATTCCAATTCAAAAATATTACTTTACATTTTCCTCTGTTAGAGAAAGATAGCAGAACGCGCATTGTTTTTGGGTAATTCGGAACTCATAGGAAGGTAGTTACAAATAAAATAATTTATAAATCATATATTGCGGCATAATTTTCACTAGTGCCTATGCTTCAGTTTACAGCAACAATACTAATAAGAAGGCAAGAAATTAGTCATTGTCGTAAGTAGCCCTTATTGCGGTATCCTCTCTAAAGCCTTGGAGAGCTAATGAAATGCCAAAATGGTATAGCTTGATAAGAGGAAAATCCTGATGATCACCTCCAAGTGGTAGAGAGGGGAAAATGTTAGTGTGGAACAAAAGGCTGTTGTTTGCAGGGATCTAATATCTCCAGAGATAAGGAGACATCTCTACCAATGGCTTCCTATGGGGTGGATGTGCGGGTAGAGGAACGGCAAACTCTTGCCCTTGGAGTGAGGAACTGCTCCTAAAGTAAGAAGAGCCACAACAGCCAGCAATCGGTATAGGATGGAGAAGGCAATGAGAAGCCATAGCGTTGAGAATCTTGTTAGAATTAACAAGTATCAGCAGTATGAAGGAAGGTTCTTTAGTTAAAAATTCCAGAATAGTCCCCCATTCGGATCTCCGAGAGGGAACTACTGAAGAGATCAACCATAAAGAAAAAAAAATAATGCTGAAAAAAGAACAGCGACATGGATTGTAAGGTCAATGTTAAGGTGTGGCAAATTCGAAAACCTCAAGCATTGGTTGATATATTGGGTATTTCAGAAGTAAGGTGGCCAGAAACTGGCGATTTTTGGAGCGTTGATTTCACAGCATAGCCGTATACTCTCGGTCATCTCCAGAGAAACTTGGACAAGCAGGTGAGGTATACTTCTAACGAAAGAAAGGGCCAAAAAGATGCGTACATTTCGATGAAAGGCTAATACCAGCCAGAATAAAGGCAAAGCCAAAGATGACCCTAAGAGTCGAAACTGTGGTCGTATCCCAATAAATACTGGGCGAGTAAAAGTTCGATTTTTTCCTTGCTCGTTAATACAAAAATTATTCAAGTATTTATGTAAAACAACAGAATACGATGACTTGGAAATAGAAATTATGAATGGAGATGCATAAAATATATTAAACTAGTAAACGCCCCCATCAAGCATGACGGAACTTAATATAGTTTAAATATATATCTATTATCGTATGTATCCGGTCCTCCTAAACTAGAAACAGTCCGTCGTAAGATCATAATAACTCAATATACGTATTTCTTACCATTATTTTTAATATTTATTCTACCTTTTTCAAGTCACGAAAGCCTACTTTACGTACAATTCTTATAGAAAAATATACGAACTGCTTATCCCCGTGTACTTATATGGGATAATTCATGAAATCATCATTCAACAATGGCCTTAGTCGTCAAAGGGATGGGTTGTTTATTTCCGAAAACTTTTACGAATTTTCCGTGTATTTTGACAAAATTCTCAACATTTCGGATCTATATCAATATTTAACGGCTAAAATAATACAATCTACGATCATTTTCCTATCTTTTGACACATCTCTCGATTTCGAAAGACCATTACTTCTAATTCAATTCTGTAAAAGAAACAACCTCTGCAAGTCATGAAAACCTACTTTACGTTCATCTCTTATGGAAACGTATTATGGGCTCTTGTGTTCGAACCCGGGCCTTTACAGAGATGAGAATAGTTTTCATAGGGGTTTTTTGTATCATAGAAACATAATGCAGTTTGTTTCAGATCTCTAAGTCAAGCCGATTCTGAATAGGGGGACGGACAGACAGACATTTACTTTATATATATATATATGATTGGGTAAAAATGATTAATAACGGAAGGAGATATGACTGGCAGATACAGGTTGGGAAGGAGAAATGAAGGATGTAACTCGATGGTCGATTTTCAGTCAAAAAACCAGCTTGTTATTAGAAACTTTTGATGCAACTGAAATATGCCAGGCATCAGATAGACTAAATATTACTGACAGAATGGTTCATGAACCAAGTAAAATATAGCAGGGTCTTTCCAAAAGCAGATGTAAGATCAGACCATAAGATTGCAGTGATAAAGAGGGTACTATAGTGTAAAAGACAACCACTGAGAAATAATAGAAGACAGCATATAGAAGAAATTAAGGACGAGAGAACTGAAATGGAGTATCAAAGAAAAATGGATTAGAAAAGTGGGAAGGAGACTACAATAAATATAGAGGAAATGTGGATTGAACGTGGAAAGACCTGAAAGAAGCTGCAGATGAAACCTTAAATAATACGAAAGTCATTCCAATAAAAGAATGGATCGCAAAGGTAGTTCTGGACATAATAGATGAGAGAATCGTATTAATGGGATCATCTAAATAATCAGATAAGATGGAATAAAATAAATTAAGTGCTATATGTCAAATGCTATAAAATGGGGATTTCAGGGTTGCATGAGTAGCTTCCTATAGCAATATATGCTGAGATGCTGAGAAAAAAAAGATGAGAAATGGATGCATAGAATCTGCATATTTATGGTTATGGTTGTGATACTAAGACGCAGAGAGTGAGACTAGAGAAGACATGGATTTGGGGATAAAAATACACGGGGAGAAGATAAAAACGATTTGATTTGCAGATGATCTTGTACAGAAATGGAACGGAGACTTAAGACAATGTTAAAAATATTGTAAGAAATCATGGGAAGGAATATGAAACTGTACACAATTAAAACTAAACTGAAGGTATGTGAGAAACAAGAAAAGCTACGCTACGGTACTGAAATATCTAATGAAGTCAATGAATTTACGTTTGTAGGAAGCAGAATGACAAAGGACGGGATATGCAAGATAGAAACAAGGAAG
Organism: Ladona fulva; assembly: GCA_000376725.2. NCBI lineage: Eukaryota > Metazoa > Arthropoda > Insecta > Odonata > Libellulidae > Ladona > Ladona fulva. Next base: position 496,085 of record KZ308576.1, on the reverse strand, counting down.
AGAAAAAAGAGGCAGAGATAGCATTCACCCAAAAAAGAAGTCAAGAAGTCCCAAAAAATATTCAAACCTTATTCAATGTAAACGAAATTCTGGTGAATTTTGAAATGAAATTTCACTTCAAGTAAATGCACGAATTCAAGTTTAGACTTCTCTCCACTGTGCTTAACACCAGCGACTCATGACCTTCGCCCTAATGGAGACCTGTCTGCAACTCTAATCTAAACAGTTTATTTTCATTTTACGCTTCGGAACATGATGTGTTTGCGTCGAAAGTCATTTTCCATTTAGAGTTTAGCCTAGTTTTCACTCGTTAACAGTAAATGAAATCCATAGGTTATTTATTACTTTAATAATTCGTCGCAATTTGGTCGCTGAACCAGGCGGCAAAGGTTATCTTCTTGGAAACACTGAACTTCAGAATTTGCACACGGTTTTTTAATCTCCACACGTGCATACATTTAGAAAAGATTCGTCTGCCTTAGAACATGTTACACTGCAGAACTATAAATTCTACCTTTCGCCTTGGGTTGCTTGCGAGTTACATTCGTAAATGTAAATCTCTTTCAGTCACGTTTGAGGCTGAAGTACATGTTTGGAGCGAACATATTCATTACTGGGTGAAAAGTCGTTCGCGAAAGAGGTGTCTACACAGCAGTCGAAAGAATAACGTAACTGCAGACTTTTCGCATAGTTCTGCCCCCTCTTCGGACGCGTTTCTTCCCCTCATAACTTTATCTCCTTTCGTGACATTCCCGGCGCGAGAATTTATCTTATTCCTGACTAGTTTCTAACTACTTTTTCTGCCGGGTCATGCAAATACCTGGTGGAAACTCATTTCATAAGCAGTTTTCATAGACTTTCAATGCAATGCACTAAACTTTACTTATAATAATCTTCTCTGAAGAAGGTAAGAGAAAGAAGGTTGGAACACGGCTGTTTATGAATTAGAGGTTTAAACCTCAGTAAACAGCCGTGTTCCAACCTTCTTTTTATTACAGCAACATGGCCCTCCGGCCAAAGGATCTCAATTTATTCCACTTTTTAAACCTCTAATTCTCTGAAGAAGTAAAATCTTTTCTTTCATTATTTGATATCTTTTTCTCTCATTCACATTATTAATAACATTACATACTTCAATTTTTATTAAAAATTTCTTCCAAAAGAAATTCTTGCATTATCTAGGAAACATTTTTCCCAAAAATTCCATTCCTCAAGAGGTTGTTTTGAAATAAAAATGCGCATTTGAGAAAATGAACTAATAAAATTAAACAATCATTTAAAACAAAAAGGATTTGTTTTATAATACAAATCACGAATCCTAATGCTGTAAACATAAGCTTATACTCTAAACGGCCTAATCCAATGAAATAGTTGATGATGATAATGAAATATCTGTCATAGAGTTACAGCCATAATGATGCCACAGAAAATTCTAATGGTATACTACTTTCAATTTATGACAATTCAAATCAGAAATCTAGCTATAACTACTTGTGTTAAAACCTAATATTGCATAATCGCATCAGCATATTCGCCTTAGAGGCCTGTAACCAATATAACCGCAGCTAAATGATCTTTTATGATCAGAATTCTTATCGTAGTATAGTAGATTAAAGCATAGTATGCAATTTAAACAGTGTCGTCAAGTCTACAAAGGTATTTTACATTAAAAACAGGCATCCCATCAAATAAAAATCAGCAACATAAATAATGACTTGTCACATTGCCTACTCCAGTCCTAAGAAACGGACATTGCAATAACCTACACAGTTTTAAAATGCACAAAGTTGCATTTCTAATTTTAGCTGAATTCAATTCTGTAATAAATCTCCCAGATTTGGATATTAATTTTTGATACATTCAAAGAATAAAAAATTAGGAAATGTGAAGCAAAAAAGCAAAACTGCGGGTTTCCTAGATACGTACCGAATTGCCTATCTTAAATGTGATGAATTTTCCTGAAGGTGAAAGAACTCATTTCAGAAGGAATGAAACTTAGTAACTTCCACGGGAATTTCTTTTATTTTCACGACCGGTTTCGTTAACGAATTAACATCTTCTGAAATTCCCGTGGAAGTTACTAAGTTTCATTCCTTCTGAAATGTCTCCTCCATTCCACCAAGTGACGCTTGACCACATCAATTTTATGTGAAAGAACTCCATTAGCTCAAAAAGATGATATACTGTAAGCCCTTGTTTCGATATTGCTGTGCGATCTTCCGTAAGTTACGAGTTCTAGAAAACAGTACTAATACAGTGTTTATCCTCTCTAAAACAGTTGGAAGTTGGACTTTTGAAAAAGTATAAAATACTGCAAGGGATGAGAAATCTTTTTCTGGGGGTTTCCTTTGAAAAATATACAACCGTTATGCAGAGCCCTACTTGATATATGTTTGTCTAACATAAAAAAAAAACAAATTTTCATGTATTACCAATATTACTTGGAGCAAATTTTCGCTTCTCGAAGAGATTACTTTAAGCGAAATATATCCCAGAAGAAGAGACATTGGAATTTTTTCTAAGTATTCCAATGTCAAAGGATTTTTGTATCAGATCTAAGTTAAATTTAATTAGCCATACAAATTAATTTCTGGAGTCACTAAGAGAAAATATATTGAAAAAAGTGCAAGGAAATTCTACTCCAGCGAGATTCAACAGAACCCCTTCACTTTTTCCATAACCTTAACATTTCTGGGACTAAAATTCTTGGAAATGATAGTACAATCCCGCTTTATGCAAGCGGTCTATAGGTGATCTTGTGTGTTCCATTCTGAAGGTACATATTTTCAGTTTTACAGGAAATTATCAATATTTGACTTCGCAATTGGTGAATTCGACGGAAGGAGCTAGATTATTATCATACATGGAAGCCAACCTGAGGGGCCAAGATAGGTGAGTACTGCAGTTTTCTTATTTTATAGATGTCTGAATATTTCTTGCGATTTTAAATACCTTAAATCAAACTGTGTAAGTTGCAATGTATACCAATAAGTAGGTGAGTAGTAGAACGCCGGTATAGTACTTCTGTATATTTACCAGACACTTCGAGTTAAATAATACTTGATGAATATGTATTGAAATTTATGAGTAAAAAATACAATTAATAAAATTAATTGATCCTTTACTTAATCAAGAAGTAATATATTTCAATTATATATTATCTTAACAAATACGTAACCATTCCGGGACAACGTCAATTCAGAGCATTCTAACTTCTTAGGCAATTTAGAACGGAAACACACTTAATTCTCTCAATATGAACGCAAGTTTTATAAGTAAAAAAAATTCAATTTATGCTGTAGTTATAGAATGGCAAGAATTTAAAGCAACTCAATATGTAAAAAATATGTAAAGTATAACAAATCTTTCCACTTTACTTCAGTAAGCGGATTTTTAGCGTTTAAATCAACCTGATATCTTTAATTAGTTGCTTATAATTTTATGGAACACATTCTTCGTCACTGTAATAAAATTTGAAATTGTAGCCTCGAGGTCATTGACGTAATTTACACCCTTTAATAATACAATGCTTGTATGAGGAAAACTTGCTGGGAATATTCTCCTTCAATCAAATAAATGTATCATATTCTCTGAAGGTAATCAATGAAGGGGTTCCTGGAAAAGACACTGTCTGAGGAAAATAATTTTGGGAACATTACCCTTTCGATGAAAGGGAAGATAAGCTAAAATTATAGGCACGCTTTGAATGCTGTCGTTAGCAAGAATTGGATGGCGGAGTGGGCATTCTTCGCGCGAGCATTGCTGAGAATTTGGGAGAAGTGGTTTGGTAATATAGATGAGGGATTTATAAACAGGCTGTTTCGCAAGAGTTAATTTCCGTTAATTAGTCAAAGGAAATCCACAATTCTGATAGCTATTTACGAGATTAAATTGCTTTAGGGAAAAGTGGCATTTGGCAGAGCAATTAATGGACGAAGGCATTCTTTTTATATTATATTTGTTTACGAATAAAATCGCAAAGGATCGCATTTTATGCATTAGCTTTGCTTGTGATTTTTAACGACAGGTATCAAATCCTCCTCCGGGGATTTTACAAGGACGATTCATAACATTTATCGCCAAATTTCGGCACTAAAATAGAACGGTGATAGGTTACGGCGTCATTTTCCGCCTTTCTCAACCCAAACGGCTCCCGATACGTATAGATTCTCGCATAAAATTCCGCTTTATTCTCTCTTTTAGGTCTCGCACATGTGACGGTTTTCGGCTACACTGTTTGTCGAGGACTGAGGATATGATCAACTTCCAGTCTCTCATCGTTTGGAGGGAAATGATCCGCTGGCTCACAATCCATGTGCTAACTAAGGTTCCATAAAGTTGCGTCGACTGCCACCAGATGGGGTGTGTAAAGAAGAGCAGCCTTGAAAGTTCATTTTGCGTGAGAACACGTCAAGCAAAATTTCAATATCGTTATGAGGAATTATTATAGATGATTAGATGATTTCTAAGGCATAGCTTTTGAAATGTGGTGATTTCCTCTTCTAGGATTGTATTGCACAATACATTCCCATCGTAGAAAGTATGCAGCTCGTACATAAGTAGATTATAACAAAAAAAGAATAAATTTCGCAGTTCGACAAAAATTTGCTTAAAACGAAAGATTTGACAACGGATATTATCAAACAGCAAACATATACATCTGCCTCTTCATAGAATTGTTGATAGTACCTCAAAAATATTAGCATTCTACGATATCGAGAGAGATAAAATGGATTCCTTTGTTTCAGTAAAGCACGTTTTATCCTATACTATACATTTCTTGAGAATATTCTATAAAATACATTTCTGTAGAATAAAAAGAAAGCTTTAAGGTGAATGCCTGAAGCATAGGTTCTCAAACTGCAATTTAAGAACACGAAAAGGGTTTTGTAGGCTGGAAATGAAGTTTAAAATATGGTTCTCAAAAATTATTTGTAGTACGCTTAAAATGGTACAAAATAAATAAGTGGTATTCGTATGAATATATAAACATGACAGGTATCTATGCTCGACAATAACGAATTGGTAAAGGCATCATTGTCAGAGAATGAAATGTGTATGGCGTTCAATTTGTTTACGGACCTTATAAAGCCTCAACGGACCGTTAATAAGAGACCTTTGTATTAAAATCCTGTTTTAACATGAAATGAATGTTCATGAGCAACATGGAAATCATAGGTAACGAATTTGAGGGTCAATGTCAACTACTGCAATAAAGTATACAACATTCTCGTTTTTAAATGTCTTTCTTCTTTACTCTCCCCTGCAGATTAATTTAATTTAATTTACTAAGTATATATTCTTATTTTAAATTGAATTTTCAAGCATAAAACAGCACGAATGAATAAAAAACAGAAACGAATATAAGAATAATGAACTGGTAAAGCTATCATTATGAGAGAATATAATGTGTATAGCGTTCAATTTGTTTACGGATTCTTAACGTAAAAGTGGGTTGGGAAAGTACTGACTTATCAGGATGTCTCTGCAAACATAACTTGGAAAGCATAAACAATAACATTCCAGTATTCAGTGTGTGATTAACACCTATAAAAGCCAGCACCTTTTACGATCATACTTATTTTTCCATTTGTAATCACTTTTCGTTGATTTTGTGTGCAAGAGCTATTTATTAAATGTATGAAGGAAATAAATAATGCATTTTTGCGCGATACTGACATGATCTCTTTTAATTTTACATATGGCTAATCATTAATATTTATAACATCCAATATATTAATTTGAATTGTGATCGGGCTAGAAAAGACAGTAATTTACTGGTATAAGAAAGGCCTGAGCGTAGTGAAGAAATATGTAACAACAGAGGAAAAACGCTCACTATAAATTGATGTATGAAAAGCGTAAAGGCAAATGCTACAAAATACAATAAGTAAAATATCGAATGTAAGATTGATATGCGCCATATAATACACGATAGCAGATGTAGATAATACACGACCAGAAAAAGTTATTTTGAAAAAGATTGAAATCCTAAAGTAATTTATCATGAATATTTTGTGAAAGTATGTAATTCTTTTGAAAAACATTTATGTTTCGAATGCAGATTAAAAATAAAACTGCTTAAACTAGTGATAGGAAAATTTTAGTTTTAAATCGTACACTTTGGTACTTTAGATCAGCGTTTTCCAACCATCATGGCCTCAAGTCCCACTTTCCGTGACCGCAAGTCCAACCAATGCTCGCAAATACTTTGTTTTACTTTAAGTAATTTAATATTTTATGAATATTTAACTTGTTAATGGTTAGTATGGAAGTATTGGAATGTAGTAATGGTTAGTATTGGAAAAATTATTTGTAATTAAGCAAAATATTCGAAAAATAAAAAGCAAAACTAGTAAAATACAACATCAACCTCCTCGAGAGCCAGCCCACGAGCTCGTTGGTCTCACTATTGGACAAGGTCTCACCTATTGGGAACTACTGCTTTTGAAGATGAGACGACGATTAGAAATGTTTGCTTCTCGGTTGATATCTCCTTCAAAACAAGAATGCTTGCACCACATCAGAAGTTGCAAATAATGACGACCGATAAGAATAATAATTATCATAAATGGTACGTAAACTCTTGAGAAAAATATGAGTTACATGGTGTGCTTAGAATATTAATTAGTAAAGATTACGTGAAAGGATTCATCGATATTGCGAATGTAACCATTTATAGATGGGCACTTGTTCTTTAATTTCAGAAACAGCTGATTTAATTTCAACGAAACATGCTAGCATGAGTTTGTCACATGTTTGTATCATCCATCATAACTCCTTATCAATCTTCTGACAGGTTCGAGATTTCGCCTCATATCATAACAACAACATCCTGCATTTCCGTTACACTTTTCAGATTCTAAAATTTCTCCACTCTTTCATTCCTTATTATCTTCCATACCTGAAAACGCCTCCAGATTCAGTCACCAGTATCAGTAGATTATTTGTTCTTATTACAGAATAAATAAATAAAAAATAATTATTCTACTTATGGAACACCATTTTCTTTCAGTATAAGTAGCCACGGTTCCGTTAATATACATCTCAGGTTCCCTTTCTCACATTTACAAAATATTCACAACTCCCTAATAACATTCACAGCCTTGTAATATTTACTTGTACATATATTACCTATCAGTATCAACGAAATATATTCTTCTCTAAAATTCTTAAGTCTTCTTATTATTATAAGATTATAAATTTCTATTAAATTTGAGGCAACATTTTGGATATTAAAATAAAAGTATTTCAGTTTCCAGCAATTTTTCTGCTACTTCTATTGTCTTTCAAAGTACCTGTTACGTAACCTCATCGCTTTGGATTTTTTTTTAACATAGAGAAAACTAAAGTCTTTGTTGCTATTTTCAAGATTTATAAAATGACGGTTTTTTCTGAACCTGTTTGTATTTTATTCCTAGTTCAGCAAAAATGTTTTAATGAGCTACACGTTGTGGATGTTAAGCATATTTTCTCTAATCTGCTTCGCCATTAAAAGAAGGTATGTTTCTGTCATACTAACCCACAATGGCACAAGGCTAGTAATTGAGTCATAAAGTTAAATTACTCAAAAATGATCTCTGGAATTTTCTGTGACGTAATATTTATAAAGAGCAGAATCGACATTTAAGTGAATACATATCTTGGTTGATCGTTAGATTTGTATAATTTTGATGCGAAATCTTAAGGTAAAATAACATTATGTAGAAATTTTCTTTTCCAATATATAACAAGAATTAATATTAACAAAGAATTCTCATAAAAAATTCTCAAGAATTTCATAAAGAATTCTAATTAATATTCTGAATTCTTTATGTTAAAATCAATTCAACTTGTGAAAGTAGTGAGATAGGACATTTTTGACACTCAAATCGTAATTTAAGCAAGTACTTATCACTTTTTTATAATAAAATAATTATGAATTTGTCCTTCGACGAATGAGTTAAAAAATTCTCATTCCGATTTTAAATTAATGCAGCAATCCACATTTCATAGTTGGAATGAGATCCGCAGAACGGTTAGAGAACGAGTAGAATAAGGTTAGCGATATCGATCGGTAATTTGCTACAGTACACTTGGCATACACAGTACCTACTCCTGGAGTCCCACAGTTTGTATTAATCAAACTTATCAGTTTGTAACCGGTTTAACAAACGGTGATCGCTTGGTCATTCTGGGGAGACCTATATGTTTAGGATGTTGACTCGCATAGATGAATATCTTGGATGAATTAGATGTCTCTTAAAACACGAGCACCATTACGTTCTGGAGAGATTCACGTAATTGTGTACCGCATTCTACGGTCGCTGAACTCTATTAGAACGGAGAACAAAACACGCACGAATAAAAATCCTGGAAACACATCATTACGCCGACCAATCTATTTTCAAATGTCTCAAATTTACCACCCGCATCTCTGACATACAACCCTTCCGCGGACTAAAAAATAGGTCGCGATGTTTCTCCTTCTACTATCATGAGCGCCATATATAAAGACGGGTTGGAGGAAACAAAACAATAGATAGTGGGGTGGCGTTCCCATCTCCAACTGGCGCGAACTCTTTCGGTGAGTACAGAGTTACACTATCTCACAAAGAGCGGAAGCTGACTTCTATGGCCACCTATTGAAGTATCAATGGTGCGCGCATTTCTTGGGCGGATAAGGTAGTCAAGAAAAGGAGAGAAGAAGGGAAGTATACGGAACAAGAGGCCGCCGAGAGGGGAGAGCTAATCAAGGCGACCGGGAACGCAAGGCACGTCCATGCAGAAGTAGATCTGGGGTCGTTTCCGAGGAAAAGGCGAGAAAGAGGCGTGAGAGGGTGAGGGACGAGAGATCCCGTGCACTGGGAACGGGGAGCCATTTACAGGGAGCAATGCACTCGGGCTGTTGGCATAAAGAAAGAGTGTGAATGTGTCGAGGGAGTGTGGCATACTCCATTAATTTTTCCATTTTTTTCAGTTATGAGAGAGGTTGAAAAATGCTAAAAGTTTTAGAGTCGTGAAGAATATCATCGAGTGCCGAAAAGAGTCGTAAATGCTGTTGTTCGGAGGAGGTATTTATTTACCTGTTGACTTTACGATTCGACTGGCTGAAATGAGGAAAGGTAAATGCCGTTCAAGATGGCGCTTCTTTCTACAAGTTAACGCTCATAAAATATGGCTCTGAGGCACAACAATGGAAACGTTAAGAATTTCTCGGATGGTCTAAAAATTTTGAATTTACAAAAAGTCTTCAGTAGCACCATTAAACAAGGAATTTCTCATTTGCTAATTTGTTTACTGATTAGCAATTATTTTTACTCCTTTTGAATTAAAAGCATTGGAGGAAAACATCGATCTGATAAACCCTAGTGTAAAAAAAGCTATGACGAAACCAATAGACACTAATTGCGATAATCTAAGCAATTAATTACTACTTATAACTATTATTTATTTATTGAAAGCTAAAAATTTTCTTTAACAAAAACTAAGGATTCAATACGTGATCAAACCTCAAATATACAAAGAAAAAAGTTTATCAATTGTATGACGAAAACGAATATGGTATTCATTTTATAGCTTTTTATGGCGTCTAGTCTCCCATTTTATACATGAATTATTTACTTATAATGTATATAATTACATTCATTTTAATCTGTAAATATAACAATATTCTATTCATTTAAAACGAGTAATTTACATCTTCATTACTCCAACATTTATGGATACCACTGATGAGGATTATAAGGATAATTATCGATGAAGCTGAATTTTGCTCTGGCATTAATTCTTGTTTTTTGGTTTGCTTCTTACTGTCAGACTTTAACAAGAAAAATGGTCTCCCACCTGATATTATCCGGGATAATACCCAACAAGGACGACACAAAAATTCTAAAAAGTTTTATAAAAATATACGATTGATAACCATGTGATTAAAAATTTTAGGTTTTACTAAGGAAAAAAAAAGAATAGTTTTTAAATAGCATAACTTTATGCTCAGGCCCTCATACCAATCCCTAGATTAACACGGCGGTTGTGGCCTCTTTCCGCATCCCTAGCTATCTGTTTTATCAGATATTAGCAATATTTTTATCGGAAATTATTTTCTTCCGTTATGAACAGCTTGTAAATCTATTTCATGTTTTAGGAATACATTTAATTACTAATTTGCATTTATATGCCTTTTAGCGAAAGCAATATGGAAAAAACAGTTTTGGATTGATTTTTAAAATGTATTTTAAAATTGTTCCCATAAACTTTCATTCGCTGAACAATTTAACGGTTAATGACGTAAAAATAGATGAACACAGTCATTTATTTCCTAACCCCTATTGATGAGAAAGGTTGGATAACTTAAGGGATCTGGACCGCAGGAACAGATGAATTTTCTAAAATGGCCCTCTGGTTCAAAGGGTAGACAACCTCGATGCCTCGGATATGATCTCAGATGGATACCCTCCGATTTATTTCATTCTTAAGCTTTGCAATTTTTTTGAAAGGGTAACCTACTTCGACTTCAATACTTCATTTTATCAAATTTCAAGAACCAAAATTCTAGTTACAGGTGAAAAAAATTATAGCGATCTGAGAGACACGGTAATCTTCCAATTTTCGAAGGAGAAGAATGGCCTAGCGGAGAAGCTTCTTTCGTATCTCTATCATTCTTGAGGTTTTGTGGTCCTTTCGCCCTTCTTTTGTTTCCGAGTTTCAGACTGAGTACCTCAGATAACAGTTTTAAAGCCCGAGAGCCAAAGGGTAGAATCTACCGGCTTTATTTCAACTCGCCCAATACCGGCTCAGTACCCTTATTCACATCGGGAACGCATGAGGAGTATTGCAGGCTTCATCAACTGGATTTTCTGCTGTAAATCATCGCTATCCTTATCCTGCTGATCGAGAAATTTCCGCTGTATTTACGGAAGTCTCTACTGCTTATGGATATGAGCAACAGAGACTTCCGTTTCTCATACAATGTTGGGCTTAAATCATGCCATCAAATCCATATGCATATCAGAAGCGTATGGAAAAGCGGCAATAAAATGAAGATGGTTAATTTCGACAAAATAGCCAAAAATAAAAGCAGGAGAAGACACCAGGTGCAGACCATCTAAGCCAAGATAGCTTCACGCTCAAATAAAATTGATGAATTCACTTATTTTTAATATTATATTACTAATACTTGAAATTATAAAATTGGGATTTAAATTCAGGTAAATCATTTGATTGATTCATTACCAGGAATAATTCGCGGACTAATTGGGTATAATTTTTCTTAATTCTCACCATAAAAGATATTTCGAGAGCTTTGAGCATACTCTATTAAAAAGTTCTCTCTTTCAGATATATTTTGCAAGCCTCCTGAAAGTATTTCTATATTTATTGCACCGTAAGTTTTATCGCAAACAAAGGTGAACATTATGAATTTTTAAGTCAATTCTCCCTGAATTTAAAAAGGTAACTATTTTCCTGGAAACATAGAACCCAACACCAGGAAAAGATGAGAATGATAATGCTAAAAAAATTGAATAGTTAAAGTAGGAAGAATAATGTTCACGCGTTTCTTTAATTTTGCTAATTTTCTCTGTAAAAAATGATCCCTATAAAAACTGAAAGATATTGATTTGAGGTTTTGAGACAACTTTTTTCATTGAGAATATTTCATAATATATTCACTAAATTTCATTCCAATGTAAAATAGTTTATTATTTCATAAGATTTTCATAAAACCATTACCTTCTATATTTCGAATTATAACAAGAGAGAACAGAATCAGTCCCTAATATAAATGAACGAGTAATTTATTTCACTGGTATTAATACCCTAGAAATATATAAATTACACTATACAATTGTTATACAAATTATAGATGTTCCAAACAGCAAAACGAAATGTGGCCAAATCTCTCCAAAGTTAAAGAACACAGTACGTTTATAACTGTTCATATTGTTTCTTTTTCATTCGACATTAAAAATTCTAGTCTGCGTACTTAGCTTTTTGAGCGCATTTAAAATTCTAAGAACACCACCAGGAATCACGTTATTTTAACAAACTAATGTCGGGCAATTTCTCATCTAAAATTTATTTCGAGTTACCTTTATTATTCTCCTCAAACAATTTGGAGTAAAAAGATTTAATAAACCATTTTTGTGATCTATTGCCGTAAAATTATTGTTTTGTGACCCAATATGTGCATTAAATGAACCGCGCATTAAATGATCGTTTTGCACTCTATAACTATAATGTATTTTACCACACTTTTGTAATACGATTATCGGTGACATTCATCAAGGGATCAAATTTAAAACCAGTATTATAATGTTTACTTAAACTTAATGTTCACTTTAATACCTTATATTATAATGGTTAGTTAAAGTGAGGATAACAGTTAATATTCATGCTTATCCGACATTTATATAAGAGATTAACTATAATCTTCGCTTTAACGAACGGTCGTAATACTTGGCCTTAGAGTGAACATTAGTTTAAGTCCATTTTAAGTACACATTATAATATCAAGCCTTCAAATATAGGTGAGTATCCCTGTTTTAAATTGCCAACCACATCTTAAATACGAGTAGTACCCGTATTCATCGGAATACGGAAATACAAGATAGAAGATTTAAACAAAGAATAAACTTATTAATAAGTTAAAAGAAGATACTATCGTAGAAGTTGTAAACGATATCATGTGTCCTCACTGTTACATAGGCCTCTCTTATTCTGAGAGGAAAATCAAAGAAATAGACGCTAGAACGAATCGATTTGAAAATTCATTTTTTGTTACGCGAAAGTAGTCGATTAGTGAAATAGAGTCATGGTGAATGCACCCCCTGCCACATGCCGAAAGGCGGCTTGCGGGATACATATGTAGATGTAGAAGTTTTCCGGTATATCCATACTTTCCATTAAGTTTGGTTCACGCGATTTTTCTGCATATTCCAAATTCCTTCCATCTCACTATTTAATATCACCTCTCTCCCACAGCTCTGGTCCAGTGAATCTTTTTTCTCCTTATGTGGTTGCATTCTACAACTCCTTCCGCTCCATTTGGCTCGCGTGCTTAAACTCAATTGTCCTCATAACAATTTTGCCTCCTTCTCTTTGTACTAAAGATGGTGCTCACGTTTCGAAGGTGCCTTTCCCTTTGATCGAGAAATCAACTGCGCCTACTTTCTTCAACTGTTTCCGCCTATACGAAAGAGGAAATTGCTTTCAATCCATCGAATCAATTGAAATTTTCGAACGGTACTTTCTGAAATGAGCTCTAATGAGGATGAAATTACTGTGTTAATCGTGTAAACGTCTTCTTGGAGTATACTTTGATGGATAAATGAAAATATCACGAAACCAAATTTCCACGTAATGTATAAATGACGTTTAAAAGTCGAAGTATGTACATGAAAGTGAATCGCTCAGCGAAAAGTATCCTGTGGAAATATTATAAACACGTCTTTACTGATAAAATTATCTAATATACGTCATGTAAAAATATGTCGAAGTGTAAGCGAAATCAAACTTATATCATAATTATTGTAAATTTATAAGTTTTATACAAATTTAGGACTTTTACACAAATTTTATTATTTCTATAAAACAAAATTTCTCATAAAACTTGGAAATTTCCGGTTTTATGTATATATGATGAATCGGATGAGTCGAAACCGATCGTTAGTAAAACTTATGTAGAAACTACAAAGTTTATCATTTCTTATCTATAGCGTTCCACAAAGTAAAGCTAAATTTCATCGGTTATATTTCCATTTTATGTTTGATAAAGAACTCTTGCAGCACGAAAAAAAATGTTGTAGAAACTTAAGTTGTTATTTTGTTAGAAGGTGAAAATTAAAGCACCCAAAAATCAAAGCCTTAAGGGATCGTGTGATAGATTGGTGAGGGGATCAGTAATACCAAAAATCCGTGACATCATTTAAGAATGGCCTCTAAATCTGATGAGATATAGGAGGGTAATTATATATTAATTTTTCGATTTATTCCATTTATAAAGAAGCAATGCATCTACAACTACATCAACACCCTACAAGCCGCCTTTCGGCGTGTGTCAGGGGGTGTAAACACCGGTTTTTCGAGCTATTTCTTTATCTTGTTATTAACGCGTATTGTTCGCGGAAAGAATGTCCTTAAAACGACTAGTCCTAGCATCTATTTCCCTTATTTTACGCTCATCGTCGGATCGGCCAAAAATCTGCAATGTGTTGAATTTATAATCCTTTTCAAGCCCAGCTCCCGTCATAGCGAAACCTACTTCATTTCATTATTTATTTTTGATTTATTGCTCCTCTAGTCTCATCCGAGAAAGAAGATGTGTTCCGGGAATAACGCCCAGAAATATTTTGTCTTTCATACAACTGGCGGACCGTTGAGGCGCGAGACTTCTCCATCAACACGACAGCTCAATAAAAGAAGATAACTGACAAAAGCTTTCCGCAAAAAAAATGCAGACATTTTTGTAAGAACACCTGACTGTAAAGAGCATCGTAAGTTTCCCATGCATCTATTTTCTGCTCTATCGAGTGAATGAGGTCATCCGTAGTTTCGGCTGTAAAAATGTAAATGACTAAGAGGTCCCGCGTCGTTGTATGTACGGCGGTGCAACTTCAATGAATAAATTTAGAATCTTTTGTCCACAGTTTTCGTTCGCGGGGTTTTTTTGTACTTAACATTCTTGCGAAGAAGGGCAGTTTGCCAGGTTTATCTAAGTCAACCCATATTCAGATTGTTCTAACGAGCAGCGAAGTGAGTTAATTATTTCATGCTTCTTAGCAATTCATATAGAAAGAGGGCGAATGACTTTATGCTGGTCCTTCGCCAGTTCTCTAGATCTGAATACAGCAAATGGCAATAACCTTTTTCTTCTCATGTAAATGTTGAACTCGATCTTTCTATTGGTAATTTCGATGTTTTCTGTAAAACCGCTGAAATACATAAATCATATAGCGTATACACACAACGGAATGAACAGAGATCATGAGTCATTCTTTGGATGCAAACTTACTATAATGAGGGTACGAGGGTCTTCTACGAATAAGCCAATTTTTCTAGATTTCAGACAGTCCATTTGAAATCACCAATATATGTTCAGCATTGTAAGTAAATTGCTGTTATTTATTATGAACACTTTCGACTAAATTTATTGCTTATTGGTAAAAACATATTTCTATTACGAGTGCCCACACTTCTTAGTGCTTTGGAGGAAATCCATTTTTTTCAATGGCTTTTAAGCACAACGTATTTCAAATTTCTGCGCGAAAAATTATCTACAAACATTAGTACAATCCGAGCGAATGATTATTGGAAACCGATATTTTAGTTATCTACCTCAAAATTCGAGTAATGATTCAAATAGTTATAAATAAATACATTCAAAGCTATTCTGATAACCATTTTTCAAACTCATTTCCTGTATTCTAATCGCATTTCATGCCTTTGAGTTTTATCATTTTATTGTTCCATTGTCAATATTACTCCGATTTTCTGTATAGTTTTCAGACGTGAGTTTATGTAGTTTAAGGCAGAATAATTTATTAAGTCACAATTTCGTCCGAAAGGAAATCGTTTCTGTGTATCACACAATTAGTGTGGTTTTAAAAAACCACGCTAAATGATATTGATATGAATCAGTTTATGAACCACGCTTAATGATATGAATTCGTTGTTATCCCCATTTTACATCACTTTCCTAACATTAAATGAGCAAGCGACATTCTAGGTAATTTTTAGGCGGTTAGCAAAAAGTTTTTCATTTACGCCGCTAAATGAAGTAGGCATCATATTTATCCCTTGATGATAATAACAAAAATTTCTTTTCTATTACTAATTCTATTATAATCACTTATTAATGGATCTATACAACATTTTGGGAGATTTTCTAAAGAACAGAGATAGTTATTCAATGGGGTGGTATTCAAAACATTTAGGAATTTTCTAGATAGACTACAACCAATTTAAAGCAGTGTCTATTATTTAATTCCCGAAGATTCCAAAATGGCAGCTCCTCCTAAGAAGGAATCTAACTTCACGTGCACGCCTCGAGGTAGTCTCCAGTAAATATAGAGCTCCCAATACCAAGGAAATATGAGCTAATGCTCGCAAAAAATACGTGAGCTGTTCCCTCTCTTCGAATGAAATTAAAATCATAAGAGAGACGGTAAAGACATGAGCAGGAACCGTATGAAGGGATTTCCCTGTCTTATATTCGACCGTCATCAGAATTTAAGGCTCTAGGGAATGCAATGATTGAGACCGCATTTAGTAATTTTAAAATTTCATGAATAAAACGAGGAAGAAATTACCTACTTAAGAGAAAATGGTGT
>KZ308576.1:435531-478715 GCA_000376725.2 Ladona fulva | reverse complement strand
CTTAAAAAAACTTGAATCTACCTTAAGTGTATTTCATTTTGAATTATGTTTGTACATTATTATTTCATCAAAATACAGCTTATTGAAATTGAATTACGACTTTGTGAACACCCTTAATATATTTTCTTCTCGGAAGATAAATATGATTTTCATAATACAGTGTACATTTTAAGCGGTTTCCATTCTCGAGAAAATAACAGGACAAAAATACATCAAATGTATACAAATATGACCAAAGTAGAAAAGTAATGGCATAATTATGAAAAATACCAGGGAGCGGCAAATGTTTTATTTCCAGGCCGCAAGAAATCCTTCTGGGGGATGGATTTGGCCTGCGCACTTCAAAATGAGCTCATGAAAAATGAAAGAACAAAAGTAGAGGCGCATTCAGCATTTTCTATCGTAGATGCGCAATAAATCGTCGAAAATACCTTATGGGACGTCGCAGATGCCGCGGAATCATTTCCCTGGACCTACGCTCCCATATCACCGTTCCACTTCAAGTGCACTTCAAAGTAAAAAAAAAACCGCCACCGATCGATGAAGTAAAAAAGCAAGGATTTCCATTTCTTTTAATACTTCCCCTTGGCGATCCTCGACAGCGCTCGGATGCGAATATTTCCTCAAAATTCCGCGTGCTGTGGGGGAAAAAAGATTCCCGTGGTCTCGCGGCGAAAGACCGCGGAGTGGTACGCGGACTCGTCGACCACGATCTGTTTCACCTGTCTTTTCCGGATCTCATCTCCATCCCATGCCCTCCATTCTTTTTCAACGGCCGCTCCTCCTTTACATCTATTTCCGTCCTCGCCGTTAATAACCGAGGCAACTGACACCAAAACAAGCCGTTCACGGACACACTTGTTTACACAAGTGGCATACATTTTCGCGTCGCTTCGATATATTCGGGCGACTGCGCTCGGAATTAGGAACGCAGAATATTAATGGAAATTCTCCTTTTTAAATAACACATTTGCACCTAAAAATTCTTAAGTGCACCGCCAGTCGTCCTTAGACGTGTGGCAGGGGTGTTTGTACCATATAACCCACTGTTCTATTTTCCAAGTCTGTTACTATTACGTAATAGTCTCGGAAAAGAATCGATTTTTGACTCGATTGGTTCCTTGCATTTATTTTCCAGTAGAAATTTTTCGGTGGAAATCACCCAGATCACGCGCCTGAGAATCCGAGAAGAATTTCTACATACCATCCGCCCGGAAAAAAACAAATTTATTTTCCTGATTCTTTCCGAGCCATATGAACATTATATGCGGCAGAACTAATGGTATTGAAAACTGTATCCTCCATGAAAATACATTTTCCATGCTTCGACCACTGAGGTAATTCTGCACCTGTGGGCTTATACCTACATGCGTATCAAATTTAAATATATTGAAAAATTTGTCATGACACAGGAAAACGGGTAAGGGTGACTTTGCGCAAGATGGTGCGCACCTAGGAAAAATCCCAAGGAAGAATGGACTTGAAAAAAGTCTGACGGGACCGGGAAGGTCCCGGTCCCGTCAGACTTTTTTCAAGTCCATTCTTCCTTGGAATTTGTCATGAGTTTTGATATTTTATCTTCCGGGTTTTCTCATCCAATGCGGAGAAGTATCTCGGTAATGTTCTCGCAGCAACCCTAGATAAGTCAAAGGACCTCTTCCTGTATCACTTGTTATTCACACATATAACGCTTGTCTGAAGGGTTCCTTTACTTCACTCAACCTCTACATGGAGCCTAAACAACTCAAAATATTAATTTGTGTACTTTCTTATCTCTTATCACGATACTGTCCTCGTACCGTTACACAGTTTAGGTGCTAGTTGGAAGCAGAATTACGACGCAATAATCTGAGTTCGGCAGCAACAAATGGATTCAGTATTTACATTGAAACACATGCATGTATCCACCTTGAAATAAGTAATAAACGATGATAAATAACTAAGAGATCTTCTTAAGAAACTTTAATTTGTCCACTCCAGGCCATAGGTATTGAAATTTAATTTTACTTGAAAACATTAAATAAAACAAAACTATCTGTGTTAAATGACATAAATAGCGTAGTTCCGGCTGCGCTTAGGCCTACTGTGAAACCGGTGATACAGCTTAGTTGCAAATTGAGGGACATAATTTTCGCTGAAAAAGAAACTAAGTTCAACAGTCAAATAATGTTCTAGAATCATTCACTTTAAGTTCATACCACCATACCTTCACTACAAGTCGTAAAAGAGTAATTCGAAGATTCATGAAGTATCCTGACGACTTCGTGAATTAAATGGGTTCCTCGGCTCATTAAAATCAGACACGCATTCGATATCATTAACCATTAGCACGTTATTAATGATTTTCCTCTTCATTATCTTACCGATCTTTTATCGAGACTAACAGCCGGTGATTAATGCTACGAAGTGCAGGCTCCTTGGGATAAATCTTCAACGGATGTTCCAAGTAGCAATTAAGACTTGGAGGAATTTGAGTAATTAGCAATAAAAACATCGGGAAATTCGGGATATGTTCGTTGATGAAGCCGTTGTATAAGCAAGATTGGACTTGGGACTCTATGAAGCTCTAATTGGTAGCGCTAAAATTGTTCTGTTCCTAAGAAAAATGAAATAGCTCCCTTCTCATAAAGAGAAGAAGTTAAAAGAATAACAACATCATTATTGAGCTCATTAGTCATTTCTACGGCTGATAATTGTCTTCAAATGCTAAGGGATTTATCTTCGAATTCAAGTGAATTAAGAGGTAGAAAGTTATAATCGAAGAAAACGTAATGTCGCACCTTACTCATCCAATATTTTGTACTGTATGTGTGTTCATGATATCTTAATGTTAATTTACTACGATTTATAATTCCATGATAATTAATCTTGTTAGTTTGTATTTTTATTTCTTTATCCTGTAATTGAAATATATCATCATTCATTTTTTATATATTTTAATGTTTGGACTGAAAATATTTTCCTTTGCTTTTCTCTTTGGGCTTTTTCTCAAATAGGCTAATCAGCTGGTGAGCATCGGCGCTTGCGTGAACCGCAAATTACTCAAGACGTGCCGCATGATTTCAATTCTTTCTTATTACCAATATCGCCCTTCAAATCGGTACACTTCTTCTTGTCGAGAGAAAATCGATAAGGATATGTATCGAAGTTTCCTGCGCGTACTTTACTAGTTTCTTTTTTAAGAATACAATTACGTGATTAATCTCTCAAACAAATGGAATTTGGCATAGTGTGCCTTGAGTTACTAGGTTACGTTTGGCTTATAGCAACTAATTTGGAGGCGGAAATAGAAAATTAGAAATGTAATCGTGGAATTCGAAACATACGGCTGTATACGATCCAGATGATGAGCTGAATATGTGTTTAATTTTTCCAAGAAGAATAACTCGAAACAAAAGGAAATGGAAATGTATCAGGTGCTTCCCGTTTACCCCTCAAGTGCTTACCAACCTTTGAATTTCACATTATCTATATTACAGATCAAAACGAAAAGATAGCTGACAGTATGACAAAGGAATACACCTCCAAGGCACGTTTTATTGGTAGTTTTGCGTTCCGTGAACTCATCTCCTGTTCTTTCTTCACGGTGAACTTTACTCGAGAAGAAATTTAGGATCCTTCACTTGAAAGTACTCTATTACTGAAGATGAAATAAGGAATTTTAATACCTGGAGTTTTTCAGCATTTATTCTACTCGAAATGTTCAGTTATGTGATCCCAATTATCTGTTATGTAAATAAAACATCTATGCAGAGAGTAAAAGGAATGTATTCGGATTTTAAAGAAGATCGGAGTTTATAACATTGCTTTTGAGTTGAAGTTTTGCCGGATTCTTCATATTCTCAGATACTACGGAACATTATGTAACATAATGTTTACTATCAACGTTCATAGTTCGTCTATTTAGACGTAAAACATTAATTTGGAATTTTTGTCTGCACAAAAGCCACAAATTTGAGATTCTTAAATTGAACGTTTTCTTTGACGTGACTGATGAAATACCGTGATTTGTCAAACATTAATTACCTATTTATTACGGTACACCTACCATGTTTATTATTGAGTACCAATATTTACTTTTATTCAAGAAATTCAAACTTTCTTTACAATAACGTTTTAGCCTCACAGTTTGGCATTTTATTAAGTTTAAATGACTTATATCGACTGACTTAATTCACGAGTTAGGAACATATCGGTTGATGAAACCAAAGCAAATTTCACCTTACATGTCTGTTATTCCTATGATTGGCAAAAACACATCAGTATTTAAGCGGAGATGTACATCTTTTAAATTTCTTTTGGGAAAAAATAATAACTGTGTTATTTCGGCAGTTATCAATGTCTTTGGTCTTTGATTCACGGCCAATGCCTTGCGGGACCAAATTGTCGTGGGACCAAATCGTAGCGGACCAAATCGTAGCGGACCAAATCTTCGCGGACCAAATCTCCGCGGACCAAAATTCCGGGTGCCCACAGTAAGAATATCTACCGCAATTTCATCGACTGTAGCTTTGGCATCCAAAAATGCTCGATAGTGCTTCCTCGAAGATGATATACAAGACACTTTTCAGAGGGAATATATTATTCCTGTTTGTTTATGAAAAAATATTTGTAGTAATGTTTATGATTTCTTTTCAAGCTCGTGGACATTTTTTTCTCGTATCTGAATACATTGATAGAACCGATTATGGATGGAAAGTTTATCTCTTACCTTGAAAACACGACTTCTAAGAATTAGGGTCAAATAACCGGGCAAGATAATAACATGGCTTCAGTAAAAGATGGCCGTGAGAACTAGGATGGACTAATTATAGATTTATGTAACTAACATTTTATGCTGGACTGGTAAAGAAGTTAGTCGTATTGGTGAGAAAATTTTACAACTGTTCATTACAATAACCACCTCTCTTACGTAAAAAAAGAAACTGTGCTGCGCATTTGCAAAACGATTAACTCTATCAGACAAGAAGTTAAGGAAAAAGGTCTCCAAGACTCCTTAGATACCTTACTTGTCACACTCCATCGAGTGCGACATATCTATGAAAAATGAGAAATCTTGAAAATATCCAACTTCATGTACGCCTCCGTCATTAGTTTTAAAACTATACTTTTTCAATTTTTGTTTTACTATAAGCATTACTAGTTAATTACCAATAAGACAACAGCCATTTCTCCAGATCCATTAGGATTATCATCTAGATAGGATTAAGAACTCTACTTCTTTAAGATATTTTAAAGACAAACTATTCAATCATCTTTTTATTACTTATGATTAATCTAGTTTTGTTTTCTTCATGTACTTTGTAAACTTCGGAACATATTATGTAGTCCTTTTTTAATTTTGTTCTATCGTATCAGTTTTTGAGAGCAATAATGTACGTATGTTCCAACTGTAATGAGCATCTCCCCCAGAGCCAATAAAACATTATATTATTAATATTTCTCTCATATAGTTTAAGCGACCAATAATAAAGATTGTAATAATTACTTCTCACCATAAGAATACATATCTCTCAGTTAATACAATTTAATTTCTCATTATTGCGACATCTAAAGTGGGTTTGTTTAATTGCTTGTTCTTGTTTGAAAAATAGCCGTTGACCTGCGCGTAGGCAACTTTTAATTATCTCTTTTTTATAGTTCTCGCTCAAGGGAAAATAAAGCCATTCATGCCTTTATTTCCTCATGGAGTAAAAATTACCAAAAGGCATGAGTTTACTTTTTAACGAATGAAACTTTATTAGTAACGCAAACATAATTGACGACAAAAATTGTGTTCCGTCCAATTAATTTAAAGCGAATCTTTTCACAAGGGCAATGTAAACAGAAGCGAGCTATGGGATGGGATATTTCTTCTCTTCTAATTCAAATGCATACATAAAAATGAGAGAGATATTGGCGCAAATTATTACGCAAGAAATGGAGATTGCATTGGAAGACTCGATAAGTTCAATAATTAATATTAACAAAATGAAAACGAATTATATTCGGATATATGATAAAATTGTATACGTTATCATGTAAAAATAACCATCATACTAGGTTAATTTTTAATTCTTTTATTTTTTCCTCCTTTCTCAATTAGATCCTAAATAAAGTAAACTCTTCGTCATAAGCTGAAAGGTCTAAAAGTACGAGGTGAAGTTGCTCCAAAATAGCCCTCATAAGCTCATTGTGACGAAGCAAGTGAATTATAATTTTAATTATAGTGGCAAAGGCAAGAGATAGATTAAAAATGATATTTTTACGTTATTTCAGCGGGTAACTGAAAGTAAACTGAAGAGGGACTAATTCACAAGCGAGTAACGCACGGTATTCATGATGCACGTGCACAAGTTTTAGGAAATTTATTTTAACATTGTGGGATTCCACAGGAAAACACCAAGCGGAAATTTTTAGTACAATTTTTATCAGCGTACTGAATTTCCGTTGGTTTCCTTGATCCACGCCCACTTTAACCGCTACTACACAGAATCCACATGCAAGGAAAAACTGCTTCTGATTTCTACTTATCAAATTGACGCAATCAAACTAAATTTTTCAGAGGATTACTTTTTGAATCATAGATTCAATTCCATTTAATTTAATCATTAGTGGATTCAAAGAAAGATAGTCGTGTTATTACTTTACAAACCATCAATCGATCAAAAAATAACAATAAAATCAATTTAAATTAAAACACTGAATACAATACACAGAATGAATTTGATTAACTGGACTTTAAGGAGAAAAGGTCAACAGTAGGTATTGACGAGGGCAAAGTATGAAATGGGGTAATATTGATCTTTGGTAGATGATAATTTTGTAGACTAATCAGGACCTTGTTGACTTAGGAGAATCAGGTTCTGTGTTTTACTATTCATCCCATTCCAAATTTAATTAGTGGATTCAGAATTGTGTAGGGCGAACGAAATTTATTAGAAACAGTTTTTCCTGGCATAATAGAGCCCTGCGTTCTCGAAATAGATATCCATATCGAGATCAAGAAACTAGGCCCTTCCTTCACTTCCGAGAGCTACCGCCAAAACTCGTTTCCCTAGTATAGCATTGGGTTTCTCGGCCCTTACGAAAGAAATTCAATGGCGTCTTTAGTACCCTATTCCTCATATAGGAGACCGAGTCTATATGACATTCAAGGCGAATGAGGCAGTATATGAGACATATTCGGTTGTACTCGTGGAAAAGTAGAGCGGGGAATTAGCAGCACGCCGGACACGGACGTCTTGTAGTCTATTGGGACGTTCTGCTGAGGGTTATGACGAGGAGTCTAATGGAGCAGTGGACGTACGTGATCGCCTTCCGCGGAGACAAGTACAGAAAGTCGAGGGGAGTCATGGTTCCCAAAACTGACGTTAGAGGGCTCTGCGATGCCGGGAGTTTTCCCCGGATTGTCCGCCGGTCTGTAGCAAATGGTGGAAGTGGCTCAATGGAGCTGTTTTCTGGGACATCTCGCTGGAGGAATATTCCTCTTGGTGACCGGAAGGTTAGCGCGGAGTGAAGAAAGGTGGCAGAAAAAAAGAACGGTCCTGGGATGGTTAGAGTGGGTGGCTGNTCTCGCTTTCTCCAGTTCTTTTATTTTATATATCGATTAATATATTTTTAATTTTGTCATAAATGAATTATTCATTCAATCCTCTTTATAAATTCATTATTTCCCAATGTTTGTGAAATTCAATTATTTATAAAGTTAACGATCAACAATATGCACCTAAGAATTAGTGAAGCATATAAAGGTAAACCCATGTCAAAATGGATTTTTACCTTCATATGGTTCAACTACGTATATGCAGACCTCAGGGCTGAACCCACCGAAGTGTCAAAGCAGAGGAGAGGCTTCACAAGAAAATTAGAGGTAAGTTGGCATTATCCATTCGGATAATTATAAAATCAGCCTCACAATGGCATCGAGAAGAATAAATAAGTAATTCAGGAATTCATAGGGATATATAGTGAAAGTGTTAGATTGTGAACAGTAAAAACGTTAGTATAAAGTTGATATATAACAAATGGTATAAATGAGCAACATTTTCTTTTCCATATCATGGGATTTAATTTTAATCGCAACTCTCACTTTCATATTTATCTAGTTACTTTAAAAATATCCTCTACGGATGTAACACATCTTCTCAGGGTGCATTTCGAACTTTTCCCTTTATACTACGAAAGTAGACATTTCCTGTAACAATTAGCAATAACAAAATAAATTAACGCAAACGAAGATTAGTCCCCTGAATAAAAATGTATCCGGCTCAAGAAACATTTACAGGAAAGGTATTTTAAATTTCTATTTAAACTGATTTATATTTTTATATAATATCCCTAGTAATATCTCATAGATAGCTACCTAGGGGCCTCGTTAAAAATTCAGCCGTTACTTCCGAAAGGGAATTGATAGAAAATTTATTTCCTTTTGAATGTTGATACTAAAAATTGTCCACCTGGATTCTATTCTTCAAGGTTCCGTTCCTGTATTCTATTATTTTAGAAATAAGCACTGTATTTCCACTGTATCGAATCAGAACAAGCTTCAGTAACGATGTTATTCTCTGTTGTAAACTCTCGTGCATTCTTTGCGACCGCGTTTTGAAAACATTTACTTTACTCAGGTATTTATCAGTGCAATTGCGGAAGGAAGACATTTTTTCCTTCCCATTACATGTGATGTCGTTGTGCTTTGCGTTCGGATCGAATGGCTCGCTTGGAGCAATGCCTCACATTGAACCAGTAAATCGAGCGCAGAGAGTTAAACAGGTGTCAGGATGGACTCTTTCCTCCGATAGTAGTTACCTTTTTGCTTGTGGAGGAAAAGAAGTGGACACAGGCCAGAACTACTGACCTACATCCACTCGATGTTGAGGGGAAAAGAGGAAAAAATAAGTGACGGAGGAGGATGGAGATGAACGAGGAAAGAAAGAGGTGGGCAGAGCCCTTTCCCTCTTGAACACTAACTCGACCGACACGATATCCTATGCGATGAATCGTACACACACTCTCCCTAAGGCTTGGTGCGTTTGAATTATAGTTCCAGCGTATCTAGACGGCGGTGGACGGGTTAACAACTAGAAATCTTCCATGCCCTGATGAATCCTTGACTTTCGGCCTCGAAAACTTAAGTATCTGGGTAGACTGTAAAACATTCGAGTTTGACTGAGTGAATATAAATTATTTCTCGATATCTGCTCTCGATGTGTGTGTGCTTTAAGGAATGCGGCTGAAAAAAATACTTCAATATTTTAAGGTCTAGAAAGCTACATAGCACCTATCAACCGAGGTAAATTTAGAAAATGGCGGTATTAGGTAAATTAGGTTCACAGTATATATGTAAATGATGAATCTAAATTTTAGGCGTTTAATAAATAGTCCATATCCTTACAATAATCTATCCCAAAAACATCCCCTTTTTTTGTAAATGGCCTATGCTATATGTTAGATGCATATGTTTCAGCATACATGAGACCCATACGTACCTATATTTTACTGAAACAAAATATTATTTATCTATACGACTAATTTTTTTTAAGTAAGTGAAAGCTATTATGGATACATCAAAAATAAGCTAATTTTCCTTCCTATCGTAGAGTCTTCTCTTGTAGTAGAGAAACTAATATGTGAATATTTTCTGTTTCTTCTCTCCGCTTCCAAGTTTTACCAGGCAAATGCTTATAGCAACGTTTTCTATCTTTTACAAATAGGAGTAATTTTTTACAGATTTAACTAAGTTTAAAATGTGAGTTTTGATATTGAAACTTCTATCTCTATCATAATTAATGAATCTATGCTGGTAATATGGAATATAAATAATAATAGTATAGTAAGATTTCGTGAGAGAACAAATGTCACTAAAGCATTAAAATTAAATCGAATTAAGTGCGAAACATTTAAACTACGTTGTCATAATTAAATTTAACATCGTTCATTTGCTTATTCATATTGGAATATTTTCTTACAGGTGGACCGTTAATTTGTGTCGTATTTTTTCTTTGATTTTACCACTTAGTAACTTAAATGCGACATCAGAAAAAATGAAAGTTTTCACGGCTAATATTACGCTTAACCTAAACCTTCGCTAAGTAAGTAGCGGCGATAGTGCAGAATCAGACCGGATTTGAGGATACGCTGATCTCGATCCGGCAAGAAGTGAAGGGTAGGTGTGACAAGAGTTATTAGCAGGAAAGCATTCGCGGGAAGCTCATAAGAGGAATCCGCGTTTCATTTTGTCGTGGCTTTGAGGGTAGAGAAAGTTACCTGCGTTCTCGGGCTGGACATGAAGCTTCGTGCGTGTCCAATTCTACTCCGGCTTCTGAGAAATGACGCCGGAAAGGAGAAGGGTATGGATGCCACTTTTGCCAAAAGAATTTAACTGGTTTTTTTTAAGAATAACCGAAAGCAGCAGAATACCTGCCAATGTCCAAAAAGCAGTGTTTCAGCCACGACCGACTCATGATGCTAGGCAAACGTTCATTCAAACGTGTTGAATCTAAACCACTCTTGGAATTTCTTCTATCACGAGGATATTATTACACTTACTGTTCGATTAGAAATACGCGTGTAACAATTACGTATAGAGACTGATTGGCGATCAGCAAACTGTTTGGTCAAAAACTTCAACAATCCGAAGAATATTTATATTGGAAATGGTATGCAGACTATCTCTTCCGCAACGAAAATCGAGGAAAAGTTTTGGCTGGAAATATAATTATATACGTAAAATTTACTTAAGAATTGAATTAAAATTAAAATAAATGGTATCCCTCATAAGTATTTAATTAGACTCCGAAGAGAAGGCAACCGTCACACGGCGTGATTCTCAAACGAGCGCTATAGCACCTGCGCCGATACCCTTAGAAGGCGTTATTCACGGTAATGGACTTGAAATAAACGTTCATTAAGTAAGCGATCCGAGCCGGAAGGTTAGCGCGGAGTGAAGAAAGGTGGCAGAAAAAAAGAACGGTCCTGGGATGGTTAGAGTGGGTGGCTGGGCTAGAACGCTGACATGTGGACGCAGAACCGGTTATTAATTGTTAGTTTTTCGTGACCCCGCCACGAGATTTACCATCTCTTCGTTTCATTTCGTAACTTGGACCATCGACGCTAGCGCTAAGATTCGTCATTAATCACTCGGAAGCCTGGGGGAATTTTATTTTCCATCCACCGCTTTTTGGCTCGTGTCTTCCTTTAACGGAAGTTCCCGCGCTGATGAGGCAATACGAGGAAATACTAAAATTTGATGAACTTGATACTCATTGGGAGATGAACTGATAAATTTTATGGCTGATTGGGGAAAACTAGGAATAGGATTAACTCTGGGTCCGGTTTTTCTATCCTTTCCTTCTACGATTTAGAACGAACGTTTGGTTGTTTTCGAAAAGTTTTCCACTTGGCTCAACGGTATATATTGCGAAGTGGCCCACATTTTTGTAGGAATTTTTGAGATAAGAAAATCTCCAGGACTCATTTATTCTACTCATGCGGCTGTGGGCAACACTACATCCAAATATTTAATTTATTATTATTATTATTTGACTCTTTAATGGCGAGGTTAGGCCCGAGTGGGCCTCTCTTCCACCTAACCTCGTATATTATTCTACATTGGTATTTACTATTTCTAAAAAGAATTTACGACTTACAATTCACGAAAAATCAAAAAACATTAAATACTTTTGTAAATTTTACTTTTTAAATATTTTCGTAAATGTTTCGACTCGTCTAAAGGTGAAAATGTAAGGGCGATCTTTCCAATGAAATATACAAGTAATCAGTTATAATTAGTTACACAATACGAGGAATCACAAATTTAAATAGACTTTGCTTAAATATCTTTCGAGGAAAAATGGCGTTATAGCCTTCCTCAGCAGCCATAAACTTGTAAATAGACAACAGCTGGATGATAAATTTTCACAGACTAGCATTCATTTCTAATATTTAAGTAAATGCTCGGAAATAAATTTTCGAATGTTATCGGCAAAGAGATTTGGATTGAAAAAAATGCCACCAAATAAAAAGTATTGGTTCGCTTACATACTGAAATTAGAACACTGTCATTCTTAAAATCAACTTCAAACAATAAAATGACCACCATAATTAAAATGTAATTTCAACAATTAAAGTCAAACATGAATTATATTAATTAAAATTCTTCATTAATACAATTTTAGTAATAATAAATCGGCAATCTCGCTGATTTATGAAAAAAAAGATTTCATTGTCAGAAAAATAATACTTTAATTAAGAGAACAAATTCTGCTCTTTTCAAGGGAAATTGAATCAATGCATCTATGACCCGATAGAATGTCATTCAGGCGCAACATCTGTAAACGGCTCTGCCCCCTTATTACCCAACTTCATCCCTGTGGAGAGTATATATGTAAGTAGTTGCAGTCTTCGTAGCAGAGATGTTTTTGAATAGTTATCACGATCTAAATAGGGTAGTAAGGAAAGCTGATGATGCAAATGCAGAATTCATGTTTACAACTCCAACTTCCGAACAATGAACAGCTAAGCACTTCATTAAGAGTGTGACGTAGTAACACAGGGCTAATTCAGGTTCCTTTCCAAGTTTCTGCGCGCAAATGGAAAAGCGTAGTAATAAAGAATGGGGCAGTCAATGACAATGATGGTAAGGATGCTCCGATTCCAGTGCTAAACACTGAAAATCTTTTTCTTCCATTACTAAATATTCGCAATGCCTCTGACAATAGCGCATATGTGAAACACGCCGCGGAGAATTCGATCTAATGGCATTAGTTTTTGGTTTTAACAAGTTCCTTTGAAAGCTGCGCCTCATAGTAACATGCGCGCTTCCTGCTTTGAATGTTTTTATGCTAGCGAAACACGCATGGAAGATCGCTGTTCCTAACGTGCCCCGTTTGTGTACGTGAGAGCACGCTCGGGTGGACAGTAATGACCTCCAATTTATCATACCTGAAAGTGCGTTGCATAGCACGAATATTCGTTATTCTACCGTAAGATATGAAAAAAATATTCTCCCTATACAACCATCCGAGGTTAAATCAGCGCAAAGAATAAACTCAACTTTTTCATGCTAGTAAACATGGTTAATGTTGCGCGGAAATTCAATATGGAGATTTCAAATTATTATACCGATTTATAAATCTTTCTTTCACGAAAGGATACAAAGCAATTAACGTGGCACTCGCATAACACTTTCTTTTTAAAGTCTCAAGTTTAAAAAGTAAAATTGTAGCAGTACTAGCTTCGGCAGGTTATTTCGCACGTAGGCTCCCACCGGGAATCGAACCCAGGACCGCTTTCACTGAAGTAGAACGCGTCGCCCACTGGGCTATTCGAGAGCCCAAACTAAACTAATCAATAGAATAAATAAGAAAGTGAATTAATGATCCGGTTAATGTTAACAACATTTTTTTCATTTAAATTCCCTCCGGTTTATTATTCGGTTCTTTATCTCAATCCTTTTATGCGCGTAGTGTATGGGACCCTGCCGATAAGTGTTGCATTAAAGAATTAGAAAAGGTGCAGCGAAAGGCGATACGTTTTGTGAAGAATTGCTACGATAAATCAGTGAGCGTCACTCAGATGCTNTGGCTTAAATTTTAAAGGATTATTTATCAAAATCCGATTAAATAAAAATCCGATTAATAAAAATCGCCACACAATTGCAGTATCAGTAAGCAAAACCGGTCGATAAAATAAAACTCAGAAAAACTGCAAACAAAACATAACATACAGAGAATTTCTTAAAAAAGATAGATGAAAGTTGAACACCCCCACCATCACGTTTGACCGCTGGTAAACAAACTGTGTGGCGGAAAAAAGGCACTAACAAAGTGTGGTTTGCCACCACACTTCAAAATTTGTTGCAAAACATCTTTCATGAATAAAAATAAGAAATAAACGAACAAGAACGCCATATTTTCCGAGAGAAAATTGAAATCGGCTTATTTAAGCCCAGAATTACGAAAATACACCTAAAAGCGCCCACGTCGCTCAGCTGCCAAACCCACCGATACAATCACTTAGGCAACATCCATTCCATCCCACGCAACTGCCTGCAATCTAATTTCCACAAATCCGAGGAGAATTGGCCGAGAATATGTCCGCCGTGCATTTCGACCATCTCCATCGGTACCTTTCCGTCCCACGCCGAAGCCCAAAGTCGGGGTCGGAACGAATCCGGTTTACGTGGAAGAAAACGAGGTGACCATTGACCGAGTTTCCCTCGCTCCTGCCGGATTTTTTTCTTCTGTTTCAGAAGAAGCGCCGAAGCCCTCCGTTATAATAAAAGGGAGAACATGGATGTAGGGATCTATGGACTTGGGTGTTGTTCTCATCGCGAGAGAGACAGGTGTAGACGGCGCATTAATTATCTGTGTCACTGTCCGAAGGTTTGTTACGCAAGGGAATCTCCCATGAATTCTCCCATCTGTATTACATGTTACTGCGGGGATTGCTCAGCTTTGCATCCAGAGTGGTGCGACAAGTTACACTGAAAAATTTCAGGAGCACGTGAAATTGAATAATGGTTACCTTACTACACTAAATCCGTAGATATTTTGTTCTAAAATGTGATTAGAATGGATTTGAATGGTCTATACTAGTTATTAATCAATGAAAGATATATTGGCTGAAATTTATTTATCATGAAAAATGTAAATTACTCTCATATTCTGATTAAATACGCCGGAATGGATGAAGTAGTGGTTATCGTACTGAGTGGTTGCAACACTGAGGTACCTGGTTCAAATATTGGTCCGGGCCAGTTTATCGTGCCTGTAAACGGTTTATTCCAAAAATCATCAACCTTGACTAAAATACGCACGATCAATAAAGACGAAATTATTATTAAAATTACGAGATATATCGTATAGAAAAGGACTTAGAAAATTGAATTCATTTTAGAATGTAATTTCCTTGGCAAATCTCCGAGGTAGCAATGAATGTAAAAATATTATCTACCATCAAAGGCAAGAGAAGTTTAAAATTTAAACAGTGTTTTTGGAATTAGAGAATTGCTGATAATCTTATGATTCATGTCTGGACTTAAAGAAACTTCTGTCAGCATTACTTAACGTGATACAGACTTTCCTATCGGGTAATTGGGTTATTATTTTGATGATGATGATCAAACGTTTCGAAAGCAAAATCTTAAACTTATCAACAAACAGAAAAATATCTTAGACTTGTATAAACTTAAACGGTATATCTTAGACTTACATAACTTATACGTTTTGAATGCGAAAATTAAACTTATCAACAATCAGAAAAATGTCTTAGACTTATATAAATCAGTTTCAAGATTAATATTCCCTTTCTTACGAAAAATATTTCGATTCTGATTTTAATAAATGGCTTTTCATAAAGTACGATCATAACATATAGATTATGAAGTATTTCACGATTAGATTTCGATCAAAATAAGTGGAAATATTAAACATTTCTTTCAAATATTACAGCATCACGAATGAATGGGGAACTGAAGACTCTCTTCGTGACAATAAAATTTACATTAAAGCTTATTTTGGCAAAATTTCGTTATGAGCAGCAAGCCGTATTGGTTGAATAGTCAGAATTCTCCATCACTGAATGCTACCCACTCCTAAGGTTAATCAAGGTTTATAAGTACAAACAATCAGAGCGTATTGTCACCGATTGACCTTTTCTTATATTAACAAACAGCTGAAATTTGCGTTGGGATACGTCCATAAAGCTAATCTCACTCCGGGGAACTCGATGATGACGGCTGTAATGAAAGAAGCAGATGAATAGACATTTTCGCTCAGAAAAGACGTTTGACGCATTATTTGATGCATGCATACTGAAACCCATCATCATGGCACCATGGAGATAGGGGTAAACAAGGGATGAAGACGGATGGTCAAGAAAGGGTGACCGGAATACCACCGAACACGCCATCCACCCTCGAACATTTGAGTGGCATTAGGGGGCGGAACTAGGGCGGAGGCGGAGACTGCTTCCTTCCGGGAAGGCCACACAACAACTGCTGCGATGTTCACACGATTTCGAGGTACCAGTCCGAGGAGAGTGCAATCCGATATTTCGGACTAAGTGGAGTGCGTGAGAAGATGGGCAGGAAGACCCATCAGATAGGCACGGATGAGCGACCGCGGATAACGGTACCAAGGGTCAGTTTTGTTTGGCCGTGGACATGTCAACGCGAAGGGTTTGACCGTGCGTGGCGTCGAAGACAAGGGAAGATAACCAGGGATTCCCCGGCGAATAAGGTAATTCGAGAACCATTCGGGTGACGTTCTGTTTGCAAAATTTCGTGGGTCATAAAATACAAATAAGCCGCCTGAAGCATGACTTTCTCCATGTTTATAGTTTAGATATCTATCTTCGTAATAAAAACTGAGATTATCTAGTGTTGCCAGGTTTACCTTTCCCTTTCATCGACTCAGCACGAAATGTTATACATAATCAATCCTTTCTCTGAGGTAATACTCTTCTGAAAAGGCAACAAAAGAAGAATGTGCGTGTGACAGGTAATTTTCCCTCATCAAAAACACGGCAATTCACTCATCAATGAAATCGTCCAAGCTCTTAATCCATGAAATATAATTTATAAACCCACGTTAATTCTTGGCACTATTTGATAACATAGAAATTACCATTTATGACTAATATTTATCAGCAATCGTTCTGCCTGTAACTAAATAAAAATTGATCGACAAGCTAAAGACATTTTCTGAGTGAGTAAAATAATGCACAGTAAAACGATTCCATGAGGTTAAAAGAATACATCTCACGGAAACTTTGCGTAAAGTAATCACCGTTTATAAACTCAAGATTCGTTGCAGTCTCTTTTCTAAACAAGAATAAAAATTAACCTCACTTCCGCTTTTACATAAATATTACCGGTTACTGTTCTTTTAACTCGAGGTTTTGATGAGAATAAAATCCTTCATAATGATGCGATTCCTAGTTATCCTTTCATCTTTATTGCATTTTCGGAAGATTAAACCATTATACTTTTGTAACATTAATACTTTAAATTATTTGAAAGCGTTAATACCTGCATGATAGTTTGGGAGGGATAAGAATCTATACTTTCAACATAGCTCATTCCCTCTTTTCAAAATATTTGGAGTATTATTCCAAAGCTATTTTAGTCGATATAAAACGATTTTTCACATTTTATCCTTCATTCTGCAGGTTGACTTTAAATAAAGGACAAAGTTGGTATGTTATTGAGTTTCATCAAGGAGGATAATATTTCATAAAAAGTTAATCGTAAAAGAAAATTGTATGATATGGTAAATTTTACATCAAAGGGAGTTGTAAGGAAAACTACTGTGTTTAGAAAGTAGAAAAAATTTGTGAAGGCAAGATTTGAAAAACTCTTCTTAAGTTTTCTTTTTGCCATTCATAGTCTGCCGACAATAGCAGATATGTCATAGAACATAACTTTGAGTGAGACGAAACTCAAAAGGCGGTACTAGATGAAAGCCTTTGTACATCCCCTGCTCTCGTTTGTTTATTTTTCCGCTGGCTCGATAAAGCTTAAAGGATAAATTGTTCCCAGAAATGAGCACAGTTATATCATCAACTAAATTTAAACAGATACTTTTTTCACTTAGAAAATGTTAAACAAATCAAAGCCTTGTTTAAATTAAAATAACTGTTTTTTCGTAAACTATTATCAGTGCTTCTTAGTGCTTGCTGAATCATATCCTTTAAATAAGCATGAAAATAGTTCGTATTATTTATTTAAGGTTGTATTAATACTTGTATTTCTTACAAAATTACACGAGATTAATTAATATTGGGTTAAATATCATTGTAAAGAAAACACTTAAATGGAATAAATAATGGTTTTCTTGGATATTAATTTGATTAGCGTTTTCTGTTAGACAGAAGAAGAAAATTTTCAGTCTCAATCTCTCCTAAATAAATATTCCCCGAATGGATGCTCATTACTGAAGAGAATCGATTCAATCTTTAAAATTAGAACAGTGCCTTTTGGAAAGCATCATTAAGCATGGAATTGATCAACCCTCGAATCGTTTTCTTCTGGAGAAACTCACGGGGCGATATAATCGCAGACGTAATATTTAATCATCGTTCCCCAGAAACGCAGCTGTGGTAACCGAGGATGTAAATACAATTTCGAGCTATGGGCAAAAGTTCCTGCGACAAGTATTATTTACCCAAAGATAACGCGAAATTACTTCGCCGTTTGGAAGATGTAACGTTTGAATGTTCCTGGATTGCTAGAATTAAAAGCGACGGCGTGCGAAGAGAAAATTGTCAAGAGCGCAGCAGCTGTGTGAGTGATGAAAAAAGGATATAAGCAAACGGCTCCCTTAAGCCTGCAGTACGAAAAAGCGAATTTATAATTCAGACAAAGTTTATGTGAGAACGGAGGGAGTTCGAATACAAGTGCAAGGAGAACGCCGCATGCATTACGTAATCAATTCTGTCTTTCGCCGAGCTTAACCCGCGCAATTTCGAGCGATACATTCGCACAACGGAAGTCGCGGGAGCTCCTCAATTACGAAATAGTTTCCCGTCGAAGCGATCGTTGTGAAATCCCGAATCCGCCAACCACTCGGAATTTAATTCCGCTCGAATATCAAAGAAAGAACGGACGCCTCGAACTTCTGCTCGGGGAAAACCAGTCGGCCTGAAATCTTCATGCACGAGATACATTCTGAGGTTATTAACTGGCGAAAAATTACACATCTAACAGATTGTGGGTCACAGATGCATAGTTTTAGATCGGCATGCGGGATAACTGGCTAGGCGCGAATGACGTCGTAGCAATGCGAGAAACTTGTAAAAAGATAAGGCAAACTTAAGTTGGGTGGCTAGATAGTAGATCGGCTTGATGGCTCTAAGGCCTACTTCCTAATGAGGACGACGTGGTCTATCTGTTGACTCGGGAGTGGGATTTGCTCGTATTTGGGTCGCCGCCCCGTCGAATTTCTAATGCTCCTATCTTTCCCTACATACCAATTTCTAGCTATAAAGGCTTGCGCTTGAAAGCTAAGTGTTTCATGGGTAATAACCAGTGCACTCTGATATAAATAATCATCAACACTTTACAGCACTTTGCAATTTGGAAGTAGTGTAAAAAATATATAAGATGGGCTCTCGTTTAGCCAAGTGGGCAACGCGTTCGACTTCGGTGAAAGCGGTCCCGGTTTCGATTCCCGGTGGGGATATTCGTGCAAAATGACCTAAGCTGTCGCAACACTTTAAACAATAATAATAGTAATACTACTACTGTAAACAAGATTATCTACCTTCCTTTCATTCCCATCTTTTTATAGTGTCCATTTCATAATGACATTCTATTAGAAGTAATATTAAAAGTGTTTCAACATCTGAGGTAATTTCGCACGAAGACCCACACCGGGAATTGAACCCGGGACCGCTTCCATCAAAGAATGACATTCGAATAAAATCTTTAATTTGAAAATGACATTATTGTCATTGTCTATCTATATGACATCAATGACATTCTTGTCTATTCTAACTGATATTCCAACATAAAGTTAGGTGTTTAGCAACGTACATTACATTTCTTCTGGATATTCCCAAGGAGAAACGGACATGAAATTCCTCCTTGGGAATTTTCCTAGGTGCACGCCTTATCGTGCCAAATTACCAAAACCCTTTTCTTAGTGCGTTATTTCTTCTGCATAGATAGGCAACGAAAATACTTGAATCATACAGAATTAATCAATCTCTGTGTTACAAAATATGTATGCATGGTCAGTTGAACGCCAAAGCTTTCCGAATTCCAAAGCAGTACAAACTTCGTGAAATTCCGACAAAGCGTAATTTTATCAACTATTTTATCTCGA
Source organism: Ladona fulva (assembly GCA_000376725.2). Classification (NCBI taxonomy): domain Eukaryota; kingdom Metazoa; phylum Arthropoda; class Insecta; order Odonata; family Libellulidae; genus Ladona; species Ladona fulva. The sequence goes on along the minus strand of KZ308576.1, from coordinate 458,907 downwards.
AGACTAAACTAAACGTCATCAATATTCATCTAAAATAGTATCCGTCGTAACAATAGCAGTAACCATGTATAATTCTGAGGAATGTTCGTTTCTTTTGTATCCTGTACATATGAACACTAGACTTGCGATAACGAAATGCAAATTTTTATACTAAGGTTCTTTAGTAGCAGTATTTCAGGGTAAATACTCCCATAGATCCTATTATTAACTCAAGAGGCGACTGACTATTGGTCATCTGCTCACGAAAACTTGTATTAAACAAACATATCAAATGCGACTCGTTTAATATCACAAAGGCTACACATTTGCACGAAAAGATTTTTAAGAGTTAAGTAAATTTTAAAAGCATCACTCCCATAAGAATTTATTACCTGAGTTGACGATAATAATAATCGTGTCTTTATTTTAGTCTAATGAGACTCTTAAAAACAACCAAATAAAGGCGAACACAAACAAATGCGCTAACCACTACGCCACCGAGATACCGCCTCTTTCCTGGATATATTTTAAAGCAGGTGGGAAATATTATCCTTGCGATCATTGTTTTTCAGTCAGTCAGTCGTCAGTTGTAAAAGAGTGAAGGCCACTTTTAAAAATCTCCACTTTTAAAACTTATTTCAATTAATTTACTCGTGTGATTATTGAGCGATTAATTTCTTAGTTCTAGAATAGATGTCTCAGAAGCTATTTTTCATAAACGGTTCTCAAGTTTAGATCTAAGCCGGCATCGTTGAGTCTGTCACATATAATTCGATCAAACCATGAGAAAAAATTGGCAGAAAAAACGTATGAAGTGAAAAGTGATTAAAATGAAAGCTATTAAGGGTCAATGACCTCATCAGCCGGGGCAATTATTTATTCTTATTTTCAAAGTCAAGATGTATCCGTAAGAAGAAACTTGAGCTTCATAATTATTAAGTAAAAATATTCTTTTATCCTAATTACATAATAAGCAATCTCTCAAAAATCGAGTACACTCACAATTCCAAATCATCTATTTGCTGGAAATGATTGTTGACTAGCAGAAAACGAAATTAAAGTTATTTTAAATGTTGCTGGTACGCACTTGCATAGGAGAATACAGCAATATATAGGACAACAGCAAATAAAATATGCTGAATCGATGGTAGATAATATATTCTTAAAATATTCTGACTTAATATCGATAAATTTTGGGAATGAATCCATTAGAAACGTAAAATTCCTATTATTTGCTCCATTAGCTGCTTGAGTATCAGATTATGCATAAACACCCTACTAAAAGCAAATTTTATCTTCTATCCATCATCCTTGACCTGTTACGCTTGAGTACAATTCACACTTTCCGAATTTTTTTACTAGCTTTGGTGAAAGAAGAGCTTAGCTTCGATTTCCATCTCCATTAATAATAATGCTCTGATAAATACGATAAAAAACTTCTGCTTCAGAAAGCATAACCGTAGAGTAAATTTTCCCCAATCGAAATCGAAAAATAATGTCTTTGTCAATTGAAAAGATGTTAGCAATCCCTGGAATGAAGGAGGTCTCCTAAGCAGAGAGGAAGTTCCTAAGGGAGAGTCGAGAGTTTCGTGAGGTGTGTGAGATTAACGCATCGCAGGCGATATTTCAGAAGCTAGCTTTCTCTAGGTCGACGCTTTTATGTGACGTCATTTTATTACGTGAGAATTAAATTTTATGGCCGTCCGCGGTAACCTTAAAACCTTAATGCGGCTGTCTGCTACCTCCGCACCAAGTCTCGTCACTAATCCACATTTCTCCGTGAATGATGTCCACCCCGGAGTGTTTTGGACTACTGCAAGAGAATTGGCACTAATCGAATATTTATCACTCGGACTCCACCATAACATCGATCAGGGCCAACGCTAGATGGAATTGAACGGATCAAAGACCTCCTTTTCCTTTGAATATCTTATTCAAGAACAAAGTTGGCAAAAGATAGTAAATTTTCATTCCTATATTGATAAACAATTAAATATTTTATTAAATAATGATATACATTAGGGAAGATTTCATGGAATAACTGGGATTCAAGGACCGTCTATTACGTATTATTTTAGCTACTCTAAATTATATTTGACCCACCTAGGAGGATAATAGAAAACAGACCGGAAGAAGGACAGCATGTATGCTTTTACGAATGGAAATTGGGGCTCCCGGATAGCCAAGCGATCCCGGGTTCGATTCCCGGTGGGAGCCTACGTGCGAAATGACCTAAGCTGTCGAAGCACTATTAACAATACTGTTACTACTAATAATACTAATGGAATTATGTTAGCACGCTCGCGCAATCAGAAGGTTATAGCTTGCTATTTTAATGAACCTTGAATATTTTCCGTTACCATTCCACATTACTTCCATGATAACTAAATATAAAAGCGCAAAAGCGCCGTTTGAATATCTCCTTTCCTTCTTGTCAAGTTCTAATATTTGTTTGCCCCGATTATACAACTTCAGTTCAAAACATCATATTCCAATAGTTTTCCTTTTCGAATAGCTACTTGAAAGCGTCTTGTATCGCCTTAACTATTAGCTAATAAATCTAAAAGGTGTAGAGGGAATGAGGCTTACTAGACAAAATGAGGTTTGAGCCATTGCTTTTTTCACAGAAATACTGTCATAAGCGGTAAAAAAAACACGCAATTCAGCTCAATTACCCTATAGCGAACCCTACATGACTAGTAATACTATCATTTCTTGTAATGATATTAGCGATATCGTTCCTCATAGTTACCTGAGTCAATACATTTTGACTTTACACGATCACATTTATGTCATTATTCTTTATCAGTACAGCTGTTGTCGCCAGTGAAGCGAGTTTATTATGAATCCTGGCAGATAAAACTGTGTTGCTATATTTACAGCATTAAGCATGAAATATAATGCAGAAAAACGGGTAAGGATGATTTTGCGCAAGATGGTGCGCACCCAGGAACAATTTTGGGATTTTTACACACCCTTACGTGTTTACAACCTGAAGGGGGTATCCTTTCCATCACTTTGTGTGGCCGGTGCTTCTATGAAGTCGAGACCTAGAACGATGCCACCATGTGGACGAACTCGCAACGTCCTTGCCCACAAAGTCTCCCGAATGGCTTGGAGAAATGTTCTGCCGGGATAGCTCAACGGACAGAGCACCCGATCGTCCGACAATTGGGAGACCGACTGAAAATTGGGAGACCGACCGACGATTGGGAGACCCGGGTTCGATCCCCGGTCCCGTCAGCCTTTTTTCCAGTCCATTCTTCCTTGAAAGGTAATGTTAAGCGTCGTCGGTGGATGAAGGACTTTCTAAACAACTAGAGCAGTACTAGTACATCAACTTGCTGCAACCACTTCTCTGGTTTTAGAAGATATGATTTGTTGTTATTTTATTGAATCTTCGTCAAGAAGCACTTGAACGCCTCTTCTTCATACTATTTCCTCGTCATTTGGAGACAAACCAGGCATATATACAAGATATCTCGAAGGCAACTAAGATAGGGTATCGAATACTTTAGCCCTCAAAAAAATTTTCACCCCTCAGCCAATTTTGAGAATATTCATGTGAACGAAATTCTTCCGTGCGATGTGATTACATACGTTCAATGCGATGAGTTAATCACAAATGACAGATAAAATGGAATTCCAATTTTATAAATGTGACGCTATCTTTCGCGCCACTTCACAAGGAAAAGGGTTCGCAAAAGCCGCTGTAAAATACCAGAAAAAGTAAAACAAGTCGATAAACTCCATTTTAATCCGTGTTGACGCAACGGCTCCGCTTGACGAACAGAATAATGACGTAGTAATGATAAGTGCACCCTAAACTGTCATTGTCAATGACCGTATCCCCTCCGACCCTCAATAATGATACCATGAAATTAGAAAATCCCGACTTGCATCAGTACCGTCCGTTTGTACCTTTTTTGGAGGCATCACACGATTATTAGTAATGTCATTTTGATAATATAATGGCATTATTACTGATTGTGTAAGATATAAAGATATTCATAACACATAAGTGTTCAACACATCCATGTGCCCTAATATTCGCTATTCATAGCCTTTTCCTTCGTTACCTGGTGACTCACCCCACCCTTTATGTCATAATTTTCACAGTTTTTTTGTCCTATCCCATTTGATCTTTACGCCCTATGAGGGACATCAAAGAACGCACGACAAACAACTGATTGTGTAAGGTACGTAAATGAATAAAACTTTTTTGCATCAAAGAATGACCTGAGTGATCCATTACTTGGTATCATATGCCTGCTACTTCTACATTATCACTTCCATAAAGAAAGAAAAATGTGAATGAAAAACTAATTTTTTCTCTATCCTCTACCGAAGGACGAATGATATAATACAACAGAAAAACATGTAATAACACGATTTTTTGCTTTAACCTTAGAGACTCATACAAATTCTACTTGCAAATCACCTCCACAGTTGTAAACTTTGGTCGTTTCATTTTTTTGTGTGGCTCCGCCGAGGAATTTGTGAAAACCGCGCCTGGCGCAGAAATCTCAACCGAATTCCGAAACGGTATCTTGACACAATGGATCCCAGACTTCTTAGCAGGTAAACCACCTTTCGGGGTGGAAGAAAAAGTAGGCCAAAATAATTCCCCGATGATAATAATAGGCAAGTTTAATGAGCAGCTGTGCAATCAAGCCTCCACCTTTATGGTTTATTGATTTTTCGAAATATAGGTCTCGGGAAAAGGGTCACTGCACGAGACAGATGAAAGCCACAAAAAGAGATAAGGATTGTATATTCAAAACGTCTGCCGCATATTCAAATCCCACGCCTCCTGCCACGACCTCCGCTACCGACCTCGGAGGAACTCTCCCTCTTCTTCCCGAGCAAAAAGTGGCTCTGTCCCAGAATCATTCCCAACTCCGATTTTTTCTCGCATCTCTTTCTTCATCTGCAGCTATGGTAATGGGTTTTCGAACGAGGATTCATTAGGCGCGGATTTTGGGGGCGTGGAATCATCATGACTCGGCAGGTGGAGAAAGAACTTGAATTCAAAATCTTACAACATCAGATGACGTTTTTGGCGCTTTCAGAAAAAAGGATGCTAACACAACCTATTTGGAATTCAAGCTGCCACTCAGTCACCGTACGTGTAACATTTAAATATGAGAAATTTTTCTTAAAAGTAGGCGTGGCCGAGAAAGGAACTGTTAGTTCTTATTGTTTATTGGTAGTGATTATTGATGCAAAAGGTTACTACTCGTATATAGTATTTTAAAGACGGAATTTCTAAATCTGATATTTGAATCATCCCATTTATTATTTGACAACATGTGGAAGCGGTATGATGATATTTTACGCTCGATAATGTACCTTTTTTGCAAAAATTATAGACGGTCAGCCGTTGGAATGCGTCGATTTTTACGACAAAACGACTTTTCAATAATAAATACCTTACCCACTCAAGTGAAACACTTGACTTTAGTGGTTTTCTCGCGATGGAACAAAAACTTTTCCTAAAGTTTCCAATGAATTAATTGATATTTAAACGTATTTTATCATCATCATGTGTAAACAAACGGATGGTTTGATTTAGCTCTTCAAGTCTTCCTATTCCCAGCCATTCGCTTCGTTTCTTTGCTTGAATATATTTTTTGTACGATAACATGAGTGAAATAATATGGCATATTATGACTATAGTTATGAGGATTAAAGGAAAGGAAGGTGTCTTAGTAGATTGAAAACCTACGGAAAATCCCAAAGGAATAACAAGTGTGAAAAATAGCGACACGACTGGGACTCGAACCCCGGAAAGTGGGAGACCTGGGTTCGAGTCCCAGTCGTGTCGCTATTTTTCACACTTGTTATACTATAGTTATGCTTTACTACGCATAAAGCCCAAGTTATGATAATGAGTAGTTATTTCTAATGACTGAAGATGTATCATGTTCATATTGAAATTTTTTTTTGTTGTGCTCTATATTATGTGATTTATTATTCGATATAAATGTATTTAACTATGTTTTGGTTTATTTTTAAATCTATTATAATTATGCAGTTAATGATAAATGTATGACGCTGCAACCAGATGTAAGGTCAAACAGAAGCGGGTATTCTGCAATAAAAATAATAATTACCAACTTTAACACTGAAACATTGCCTTCCACTAATAATCTAAACTAGATATTTTCTACAATTCTTTTTATCTCCCCTCATCTCTCTTTTTTATATTTCTTTTCACCCTACATCTCTTTTTCTACAATTCCTTTACAAATCCCGAGTATCCTCCATACTGTCTTCAGAAGACAAGCCTTTGCGTGTATCTTATTAACTTCCTCTTTGTATTAATGATTTCCATAGGTTCCTTCCTTTCTATGCTCTTTCAAGCTCTTCTCTATAAGTTACTAGATATGTCCTTTGACTTTCGCCTTATTTATATCATTATTGCTTCTGATCTTTTCTTCCCCGCTACCGTTACCGTCTACGCTTTAATTAACTCGACATCTCTTGAAATAATCATGCTGCAGTTTTAACGAATTGCATGCTTAGGAAATTTTTATTTTTTTCCATAAACTAGAATCATTTTGTTTTCTTATAAAGGCATGGCTCACACCGTCTTAGAAGGGGTAATTTATGTCATGGAGGCACGTAATACCTTCCGTGTGGTGTGCTACACTGACGTGTTGAGAGCTCAAAGTGTTCACGGGTAGATGAGCATGCATCACTTTAATCGGGATTCTTAACAAAATTTGGGCCTTCTGTTTCATTCTTAATTCACAATCTTAATTGTTGCTAGATTACAAGTTACTAGGGGTTGCAACATGTTTCTTCTCTTTCCCGTCGAAGTTATATCATATTGTGTGGGGACCAGTTAGGAAACTATAACATTAAAAGTTAGTATTTCATGGATAAAATACATCCTCAAAAGTTTTTAAATAAAATCTCTACTTTTCTTATACTTCTACTTTTCGAATCAATCTATCTACTGTCCTTATATTTATCGTATTTCAGGTAATTTTCACCCCTCAGCGTCCTTCCGCCAATTAAAAAACTTCAACACTCTCCTGCACATAGATTTAAATTCTGATAGGTAGAAGATTGTTCGATGTAATGCTAAATGGAGAATGAATTTAAGATATAATTAAAATTTAAGCCATTCGAAAAATAATTGATACATGGAAATCCGAATAACCAAAGCGGAGTATACTTTTAATAATCGATAATTGGCGGATGTAAGTTGTGAATTTAAGTTTCTTTAATTGGAATTGGGACGGCCTTCAAGCAGCTTCACAATTTGAGCGATCCACTGACACTCTAATTTACCGCCCTTTGTATCTGATACTCGGTCGCCCTAGTGTAACGGTCAAGGTTACAGCCAACCTTGACAAAGAAAATTGTGGTTTTTGAGGGACACGTGTGAATGACTTGATAGCCTCGAGGAATGCTCTCACACATCAAAACGACTCCTACGCTTCGTTCCCGGATATTTTTCAGTGAATCTTCGATGAACGCTTTTCTAATCTCTTATACAACCGTTTCCTCCAAAATTTCCCTCTGGCGCGCGGAACGCGCCTCTGGACACGTCCTGCCATTGTTTCGTCACCACCTTGATAACCTACTCTCTTCGACGATCAATCATCCTTGGAACTCCGAGGCAAAAGCCTTTACTATTCCCGCGAAAACCTCACCTAGTAAGAGGATAAACAAGCAACCCTTTGAGAGAGGGAGGAGGAGAACCCCTTCCCCTCCAACACGCCTCTGGAATCGCCTCCTCCTCGTAAGTAGGCTGAGGAGTGACTGCGGCGGAGGCCCATCCGGATGAGGAGGGGGCGATGCTAGAACAAGGACGCCGAGGAAGCGGATGGTGGGGATGAAGAGGATTCCGAAGTGCTCGCTGACGCTTAAACAGCGGGAATCACTCGGCTGCACTTGGCCAGGATGGACGTTGGGTGGAGGAAGCGCGCTGCTTGGGACATGCCGCTCGTCGCTCTGGTGCTTCTGGTTTTGACGGCGACGGCTCCGTCGCACGCGTCCGAAGCCGTCGCGGAAGGGGAGGGAGGTAGATCGTTCGAGGCTCAAACGGAAGTTTTCAAGAAAGAGTTGACTCGATGTTTCGCGGACGTTGGTTCATGTCTAGAGAGCAAGGCCTTGCCCTTGCTGGATTCTCTAGCAGACATGGAGAAGAAAGAGGTGGTTCCTGGAGTGGTGCTGGAGAGGGTGGATGCGGAGGATGGTGGGAAAGAGGGTGTTGAAGGTGTGGACTCCGGAAAACCTTCTGGAGGGGATGTGTTGACGAGGGTGACAGGGAGGGTGCAAAGGTTTCTGAAGACTCATGTGGTTAGGGTTGAGGTACCCAAGTTCCTTGGAGGAATGGAGAGGGAAGCCAAAGAGGTCGGGTTACCAACTGGCCGGTTTTTTCGTAAGTTACTTCATGAAATTAAATTATATTGGTTTAAGTTAATTGTTAATTTATAACATTTTAGTAAAGAGCCAAATAAATGCCTTAGTTATAAGATTTTATTCTTAGAGAATGTTATAATGTTACTAGAGACGGGCATTACTTATAAATCACATTGAATTAACTACAACTATGTATTCGGGTGTTCCAAACTTGAATGTAATTTTGTATCTAGTTTCATCGGTTTCATTCGATATGAATTAATCCTTCCATTACATATTGCATACATTTATGTTTATTTACTTTACAATGAATTATTGTGTGTGATTAATTTCAGTTTGAATGATGTTAATAAGCTACACGATGTGATAATTATAGCTGTTGATTACAAATATCGACTTTTAAACAGTTTCAAAATTTCATCCCAATGTAATATCACTCAAAATATGCCGTTTTATGAACTAAATTATCTGGGCCTACATCATTTGCGAATACATCTGATCTCGAAATTTTCCTTTCGAAACCGTCTTTTCATAAGTTTTATCGGGAATGCCTAGGAATGCGCTCTACCGGCAGATATCCAAGCGTTCGCTCTAGAAAGAAAAATTCTCGGAAAACTAGGTCACATCCACCCGTGCCTCGGATAATTCAGTTTGATTAATCAAATGCAATTTCACCCGACTGATTAAACGCACACTAATAATCAATCCGGCGAAGTAGATGAGAAATTTATTCCGGGAATATCAACGCCCGTCTTACCCCACTTTCTAAAAAGGGCTAGGTCTGAATCATAGCGAATGGTGACGCTTTCCTTGACGTTCCAAAAACATTCGATTACCGTTATCGCCGTCTCTGGTGAGTACATACTGCTCCCCATGCAACCAAAACGTGGTGGGAGAATGAGGTGCTGACGGAGTGAGGGCGTTCCAAAAGAAACCCCCCGCCAATCGCATCGATCTCAAAAGAGCGTAAAATTGACATCGATTACTTCGCGGACTAGAGCGCTCTATAAAGGGAAGGTGTCTTTTCCTCCAAATCTAAGGCTTTACAATAGTATCTCGAAGATACACTCGGAAACGAGCACATGTCTGGGCGAACATTCTTCGTCAACTTGTTTTGTGTTTGAAGGAGGTCGTGAGATGATCACGCGAGGATAAGCGTTCGTAATCTGAGGCGGAAACGATGCCAATGAGGAAGCTTTTTTAAGAGGAGGTGAGGTGTGAAGAAAGACTGCTTGGCAAGGGAGAAAAACTGAGGAATACACGTACCGAAAGGTAAAAATGGTCAATGCGGCTACGGAGCACTCTCTTTTGGTTAAGTGGAACGGCAGTCTACTCCCTGTTCAATAGGGTTCACCCTCTTTTTCTACCAGTTGTCCCCTACCACCGACACTAAGTTCATTCTTCCGTTTTTATTTCCACCTCAACGTTTGCAATTTTATAAAGGTTTTCTTATAAAATTTCTTTCTAAATTCTCTTTCTCGCCGCTCGTAAACATCCTCCATATTTTTAATTTTATATTCAACCCAAAGGAATGAATATCTTCATTGGATTGCTTTAATTTTTTTGAAGAAAAATAATACATTTTCCGTTGCATTGCTCCTGAAAAGTGTTCAAGACGGCACTTGAAGAATCAATTTATCGGTGTACATATCTTTAAGCTTGGAAAAGAATAATCCCAAAAACATTTTAGATATGAAATCCGTATTAAATTGTTTGTTTTGAAACTTGGAAAAGAAACTGTTTTTTCTTATTCTCTTTTAGTTAATTGAGCAGTATAAATATTTCTTTTAGATCATCTGCCGCATTTCTGCGTTAAGTAATCTCTTTTTTTAAGATAATATTCCTTTACACCTATTGTCTTTCGGAATCCTGCGTGAAATTTCTTTAGAACAGTTATTTATGATTAAGTAAAATAAGTCTTATCTGAAGAGAGAAAAATGTTGATTAAAATGATGGGAAACAATGAAAGCTCTCGCACCGTTAGATATAATTTTATCCATTTCTATTTCAGCCTATTCTGTTAACTTATCGGAGATATTTAAGTGTATTGCTCTTAGAGCTTTATAATCGGTTAATTGTACATCTAGCAATTTATTTTATCATCAGACCACTAATATTCGGTACCGGGAATTTTTTAAAGATGTAGCTCACTGGATAATGACTAATCATTAAGGCTTACTGATGTAACTGAAAGAAATTAGTACCTCTGATATTAATTAACACTGATAAATTAGCTCACAACAGCCAATGAAAGGAGAACCTCATTGGTCAACTCAAATTTGCTCCTACGGAAATCGTCATTTTGATACAATTTCAATTAACTTGATTCAGTTCGTATTATTTGCTCTTTCTTAGGGTCATTATCTATCCTCACAATAAACCCCAAGCATTTGTTTACTCTTTTCAGGGCTGCAGTTACATTTTTCTCTCAACCGGCTCGTTGTTTTACACGATCTATCAAATCCTCCCGAACTCGACCCAGCAGATATTTGCACAGTGAGTTTCAGACTAGGGAAAACGTTTGGGACGGATTTTTCGAAAAAACTAATAATTTCAATGAAAAGAAATATTGGATATAGTCATAACTTCCTTGAGATAAATTAGCTTTTAAATTGAAAGTTAATTAGTTTAACTTTAATAGTGACAATATTTGGCTCTGAACCTACGATTTAACGTCCTTATTCACCCAAGCGCCCAAATAACCTGAGATACGAGTATTTGGGAATTTTTATCAACCTCTCCGGCTCCCAAAGATCTTTTCTACTCTATTTTTATCCTTTACAAATATAAATGAATCTTAGGTTGTGCTAAACAACTTTAACTAATATGCTAATTTAGGTATGAAAAAGTAGTTTCACTTTTCATTAATTTTTCACCAACTCGAATGAAAATGAGAGAATTAGATCTCTATTGAAGCTCACTTAAATTTTATAACGATCTATGAACGTATTTGCTATAAGTGAATTTCTAACTTCGGCTCCCAAATAAGTAAAAACTTTTGCGAACTTATCTGCTATCGGATATGTAATGAATGCCGTCTTTAGATCCCGTTGATTTCTTTAGTTGCGAATCATTACTATCTAAACCATAATTTATTTAGTTGATCAAGTCAATAATGGCGAAATTATGCTTAATAACTATGCCTTACCTTTCCATTATACGACATAAATTGCATTCATTTGAATCTGCCTTATGAAACGATTTTAGTGCAAAAAATCGGTATCACTATAAAGCTTACTAATATTGTAACGAATGTGATATTCCAAGCATTATGGGTCATGTAACAAATTTGGTATTATTCAATCCTAAACTTCATTCCCACTTTAACATTTAACTAAAATAATCAAGTTCCTTTATCTAATCATGTATAACTAACCAACTATTTATTGAACCAAATATATGGATTTCTATTCCAATCGTTCGAAAGTTCTATGGACACTTACTCTAAAAATCAGTTTTGAATTTTACTTCATGAAGCATGTTATTCCTTCCTCAATGAAAATTTGAAATAACACACATAAGAGCAATGTCTCAAATCATGAATTGGAATTTATACGGCGTAGTAGTTCAGTGGTACATGGCGAAAGGTGGCTTGCAGGGTACATATGTAAATGTAGATGTAGAGGTTAGAATACCTGGGTTCGAGTCCTAGTCATCTCAATATTTTAATCCTTCCGTTGAAAACTTCTACGTGATTTATTTAATAATTCTCCCTCATCCTTGCTCGTTTCATTGGTTTTTTGAGATCATGAAAAGGATTCAAGGCTTATCCTTTTTCCATGCAAATATTTTATTTTCCATGATCCCTTAGGCTCTGTATGCATCTGATTTTATACGAGCAAATAATAACAGCTATAATTACTTTCCCAATTTAATCGTTTTCATTTCGGAAGTTGTTATCTTTCGGATCCTTTCCAGGTTAAAATTTAAAAAAACCTGGAGGCAATACGTTTAATTGAAAGAAAGTTTCCTTCAATGGACGACCGCTTAGAAAATTTCATCGACGAACAAGAACTGCTCCAGAAATCCATATCGTGACCGGATATCACCTGGCTCTGTAATTTTGTCAGCCACAGGCCAGAACTGCGTGATGTATTAATGTACCGCTTTTTGGAAGTTCTCATTTTTTATGAATCTGCCTAATGATCAATGTAAGAGCTCATGGTTCGGTGGGCTCTTATTCGACCTATTTGATAAATGTCTTCTCTTATTGTAGCTGTTCCCTGTGCTGATGATAATAAATTCTGAGTTATTTACACAGACATCAGCATTACTTGTTCATTTTGGCGCGCTATATGCACATTAGGACTTGAGTTTAGGTTTACTGTAAACCTAATTTTACTCTTATAACACAATGTTTTTAATTAAGGATAGATTCGAATAATAACATAACATCGGAGATAAATTCGTAAAGGAAATAGTTACATTTCTGTTAAGTTCGTGTATCAAATGAAAAGGATGAAGCAATGACGAAATCGCGAAGCTAAAAAACGGAAAGCTTATAATTAAAATGATGTTACAGGCCGGACAGAAGAGTAACAGAACTCTGTATTGCGATGAAAATAAATATAAAACCAGAATCATTACAAGTAAAACTGGTTTACTTGGAACAAAATGTTTTGCCTGGGGATATAAAGCGTACTTCATTATCCACTGATTTTCAGAGCGTGAAAAATCGATCAATAACTTGGCTCCTCTTGTAATAATTTCAACCAAAATTTAGCAAAGTGACCTTTAGCTATATCAGATGCGCTCTGAAAAAGTTATCGACATTTCTTAACTCGTATTTTTTAAATAAAATATTTTACGATTTATTGTACAGCGTTAATTTCCAAAGAGCCTAAAAGAGGGAACAATATTAAACAAATTATTCTTTAAATAGTAGCATATCCCCTCCCTTGTAGCTGAAGATGAGATTGTTGAAACAAAAATTAAAAATAAATAATAACTACTATCTACGTCTCAAAACCTCCGCAAGTATAATATATAATTACATAATGAATCTGTGGTTAATGTTTTGATTTGGGCTCAATTAACGTACCATATTTCCAAGAATATTTCATATTTTGTTTAAATTTAGCGCACGTATCATAAATACGCTCTTTTGTCAATTTTTAAGTCAAAATAAAAAAGAGGTACCATTAAGTAGAAATACAATGTACACTTCCAGAATATAACTATAACCGTTGCACTAAGATGGGTTTGCAGATTCCATTCATTGGAAATAACATCGGTTTATTGCCTCAGATATAAAATTTGGCGTATAAATGCGCATTGTTATCATGAATAGCGCTCAAAATATTCATATAATAGAAGGTATTTGATATTCTCTAACTATTTTAACATGAATTTCAGATTCTTGGAAAGTTTTTCCTCCTGAAGAATCTATTCGAAAATAAAATTATGTTTGTTAAGATCATTTTCTCATGAACGGGGAATACTTCTCTCATTTGCAACTTTTTTCTTGACTCAAGACAAAGGCTTCTAGCTACCATATCGTATGAGAATTTTCCTGACGATCTCTTTTGGAAAATACATCTTTTGTATACTTTGAAATTTTTGGTAAAGCTCTTTCCCTCCCGAAGATAAGAGGCTTAGAGCTCACATAGTATTTTTCGTAAATAGGCGTACCCCTACCAGAATCAACATTACAACAAGAATGTACAACAAACGCGCGTGCGCGTGGAGCGTTGTATCTCGTTGCGGGGGAGCAATGTTTTCGAAAAACTGACCTCATTTTCTGAAAATTATGATTACTACTTCTTTGGATAACGGTATATAAACGGAAGATGGAGTGGTCTCTTTCGCAACTAATGTTCTCCATCTGGAATTTTGGTCGGTCCATAGGAATGAGCCGCATTATAAAAGAAACTCCTATACACCAGTGACACATATCCGCTTTTTCCCTCCCCCGTTTGGGTAAAAAACCCATCGTTATCATAGCCCTGCTTACCTATCTACGGCTTGGGATCATACATGCTATTTGATTTTTTGAGGGGGTCCAATTAGATGCTTTTCCAATCGTTGAGATGCTCTTCTGAAGAAAAGAGGCTTAAGAATTGAAGAAAATAAAAGGAACCTTATGTACAGAGGATATAAATGATGATTCTGCAGCGAGGTATGCAAGGGTTGCATGTATAGTGAAATACTGCGAAGAGAAAGACCATTTGTGTGCTTATCTCGAAAGAAAACAATTCCCATTTATGTACGTTTGTAAACTCTTTCAAAATGTGTCAATAAAATCTATTTCTCTGAAATCACGTAAATCCGTGACGTAACTTAAATGTATTTAACCTCGCGTTTTGATTGTGCATGGTAATACACATATAATCATGCGCACCCTTTCACAATCCTCTGACATGGATATTTCACGACCAATTCTTCTTGTGCTTAATACATTTTTGAAATTCGGCACTTTTTTATTTATTTCTTTATTTCTATCTAGCTAAAGTATGACAACTGTCGGATTGCAGCCTTAACATCAACTCTAAAAGCTTAGAAAACAAATCCTGAACTTTACACGAAGCCAGCATATTTATAGTTTGTACTAAATACAAATTTAAATTATCTATCACATAAATATTCACGGATAGTTACAAAGTCAAAGGTTAACATCACTTGCTAAGCAAAACGTTATGAATTTAGCATCAACTAATACAATCTATAAATTTTTATCAATAGAATTTTACAATTAATATAATATTAATAATTATCTATATTTTCATCATAATAGGAACTTTTCACTTCTTTCTCCTTATAATATGATTTAGGCTTGGAAGCAACAGAGCGAATTTTACGCGACCATACGAGAATTCATGTTCATTCAAACATTATGTTAGCAAGAATCGATCCAAGCAGAAAACAACGACTAACTTTAACGCGACCGTAAAGCGGGGGAAAATTATCAACGTAATTAACTTTAAGATAAGAGCAAAAACATGTCTTGTTAGGTGTGTCAAAAGTGCACGTATTTACTACTCGCTGTAGCCTACTTAACTACTTGTCACTAGGTGCAGCGCTTGGTATTCACCTAGTTGGGACGGAAAACCCCAAGGAAGTAAACTACCCTCGACCAAGAATGAATTCCCTCTTTTGAATGCAGACGTTTCTGCGGAAATTCAGAACACTATGCGATAAAACTTCATGTCTTATGCTCCACTTTCGAATTAAAGATATACGTAGTTGCAATCCGCGACCTTCATTGGAAGAAAAATATTTTAGTACGATCTTCAATGTATTTTTAAACGGGGATTGATAATCCTCGAAGACAAAACATTTATTGCTCGAAGGCAAAAATGTTATTAACTGCAATGGCAGTGGCAAACAAAAAAACAAATTCGTGCCACTTTTCTATGAGATTGATGACAATCATTAAAATCTCTAAATGCTACTAATTTATTATTTTCATGTTTAAATAATTATATTATAAAAAATTATATTATCCAGAATAAATATTAGGTCAGGATTCGCATGATATCGATTTTTGAAAGGCGTTTGAAAACTTTTTGAAAGAGATTAAATTTTCAGAAAAATCTATCAAGCGAAAAGTGGCCATTTATAAATTTAAAATTTTTTTTTCGCCAAGAAAGCATTTAAAGTGGATGGTACTTAAATATCTTAGTGAACGATAGGGAGTATTTAACCTTACCACTTGCTGCTTAATCACTAAGCTGGATTATTTACCCGTCCACTAGGCTATTCATCGCTGCTAGACAATCAAAGGAAGATAAGTTCATTATTTCATATCCAATCACGCAACCTCCCCTTCATCAACTAATAGCTTCCATAAATACACCGCCAGAGGTGTTTGCTCCTACGGAGTCCACAACCACTTTGGGGATTTTTGCAATCCACGTTTTAACCTAAGAACACCATGGTGGTGAGGACGGCACCAGTTGAGTCCATTCACGCCATTCATTCCATTCGTTTCACCAATTCTGTTTACACCCTCCCTTTTGTTCACCTTACGTTCCCACGCAATCAGCATTCTTATTCCCCCTTTCACTCCGGTCCATGATTCTCTCATCTTTTCCTCGTCATTTTCCCCGGATTTTCTTTTGAATGCCTTCCGTCCCCCTTGTGGTATTCAGGAAATAAGCGAAGTCGAGAGCACACGTGAGATGTATGGATGGAATGCTAATGTGACCTTTTTTCTCTCCTTGGCGCGGTTTTGAAAGAATGGAGAACGAGCGACGAGAGAGAAAGAAAGATATGTAGAGAGAGGAAAGAGGGAGTTGCTGAAATGACCCTCAGTTTGCTTTCTTTCTTTTCATTCGCTTGGGCACTCAACTCGCATTAACGGTTGCGAGAATGGAAGAAAAACAAACGCATAACGTCGTCGAGGGAGAAATTAGCAGTGAGAATGAATGAAATGCGGAAGATGTTTCATCTAGTTTTGTATGCAATGAGTGAACCTTGACGTAGTTAAAGATACTATTTTTCTTTTTGCATTCTAGAAATTAATGGAACAGGCCACTATAGCACTTTCAATTGATTCCTATACATTTTTCTTAGGTTTTGTTATCACCCTCGCAATTATCACAATTTGACCATTTGAACTAGTAAATGTAATTTAGTAGTAGTAGTAGTATTGTTAAAGGACCTTCGACAGTTGAGGCCATTTTGAACGTGGGACCCCACTAGGAATCGAACCCGGGACCGTTTTCACCATAATCATTTTCTAAGTCCAAGAAAAAAAACAGAGGAAGACATTAAAAAATCATGGTTGAAAAATACTACGAAATATTTTATTCAGTGAGATAAATATTCTTTTCCATAACGAAGAAAAAGAACATTGACGAAGACTGAACGCGAAGCAAGGCAATTTTAATTTATCTAGCATTTAATGCATCCTATGCTATTTTGTGATGCGCCATAGTCAAAACGCTTATGATAGAGGATATAATTGTAAAATCACTGATGAGTAACGGAAACTAAACAGACTTTACAGTGGCATACATAGTAAAGCATTGTTAAAGATGTAAAATGTACGGAAAAATGAATCTTCCGAGATAGTTTCATCTATCAGCATGAAACCAAACACATTTTTTACTCGCTCTTAGAAGAATTTTAGGCTAGTATTTAACGGATAGGAAATTACAGGTAAAGAAAATCTAAGGCCAGGTATTATAATGTATACTTAAAATGGACTTTAACTAATGTTTAATTTAGGGCCGGGTATTATATTGTTTTGTTAGTGTTGAAAAGAAGATTTTAATTACTCTCCATGCTGATTCATCACATGCACAGAAGATTAAAAATAATTCTTCCTAAACTCTAACAAAACATTATAATACAGGGCTCTAAAGTAAACATTATATAATGCCAATATTATTAATATATTTTAACACCGGACCTATGTATTTTCGGGGATGGTACATAATTCCAATATCCTTGACATTTTTGAAAATTTTGATTAAGAGAGTGAAAGTTCCAATTGTCTCATCCGTTCTTCATCATTTCTCAGAATTCTGAGAATCCAATTCTGCTGATATCCTCAGAAAAGAAAAATCGCGAGATTTCATTCGTATGTAGCAGAATGGCTCTTCTTTTCATTTTTTCACTCCCTGCCTCATCTCTTCAGCCTCCCTCTCAAAAACCAATCTCCATGGCAACTCCCCAGGAACGGCCTTTAAAATGGGAGAATCAAATTGGACGGACGACTGAGGGATAAATCGACATGCCTCCCTCACTCTCTCGCCCTTCGGAAACGGGAATCTCGTCCTTCCAGAAGTCCCGACCGTTACTGGACTAAGTCCAGCTGAAGCTAAAGTGACTTACACAGCCGACAGAGGTCGTGAGCAGGGAAGTTGCATAAGATGCGACACCGCTAACCCGAGAGTGATTCGATGGATTGTACGACATTGTAAAATGTCGCCTCCCAAAAGAGGTCGATAGGACCCAATTAGAGTTAGGGAGAAGAGAGGAAAAAGCGCTGGGGGTCAGTGGTAGAGATGCAAGTGCGGTTCTTCCCATTTCTTTACTGACGTATTAACTCAAACTTCGCCGTACTGTAAGTTAGAATCCTACCAACACCTTGGCATTAGAGAAAATACCAACGGATGATCGGATACGATCGATATAATGTTTATAAATTCTACATCTAAAACCCTGCAAGCCGCCTTTCGGCGTATGGCAAGGGGTAGCAGTAAAAAATATTCATATTTTTAGCTGTAAATAACATTAAAATTGGTTTAAAATAAAAAAACTAGATATCCATTTCCCTAATTACCGAGGTATTTGCTGACAGGGTTTCTGGGATAGCCAAGCGAGGAACGCGTTTATTTACAGTGAAAACGGTATCGGTTTCGATTCCCAGGGAGAGCATACGTGACCTCGGCAGTAGAAGCACTACATTAATACACTACGCTATAGTACTACTACTATTAGCTGACGGGCTCTCGAAGTCTGTCTCCCTATTAAATCATACATATTTAATTATTCCGATCCCAGACTGATCTAGAGAAGAACGTTGCGTAGAATGAATGTTCGTTTTCTGTAGCGAAATCCATCTCGATAACGGTACATAAATATAACGATGGCTAATATGTCACAGGAAAAAGACCCTGCATTATATAATATTACTCAAGTATTACATGCATCATTCCTGTTTAAGAGATATTTATTCAAGTAAACAATTTGTCATTCGAATAATTTTCTTTTTAGATTTCGTTATTTTTAATTCATTACTAGTTCTTGAATTCTCTCTATACCTACTGTATATTTTGTAGTTGAAATTAGTATGCTAATCTATAAAAGGAACGGGTAAATAAATATAAGAAGCACATGGCACATTAAGAACATGACTTAGGATGATGTGCGGCACACCTGAAGCTTTCATACGGCTCAGCGGTGTGTTGCGGAACATCAGTTGGGAAGAACTGGGCAAGTGGATTACTGCTGGTGTATCCCCTTGAGTGTAACTGGGGAAGGAGTGGACTGTAAGGAGACGTCCTTGGCGAGGTCTCAGAGGGGAAGTAAAGATTTTCAGTAATAGAAGGAGAGATGGGGTAATGGTGCAAAACGGGTCTCGGATGAGATTAAGGTGGGATCGAGACAGGTGGAGTTGAATTTCGACGGAAGACGCCGCTCTTACGGTGCGCTTGGCGAATACGAGGGATTATCCATCGAGGAAGTGGGGCGAAATTATGGGTGGATGGCGTAGATGAGGCAGATGGGAGGGTTAATATCGTAGGAAAGAAATGATGATAGAAGAGAGCGGGGGGGAGAATAACTCGATTACTCCATTTTTTCGCGCTTAGCGCCACCTCGTCTCCAGCTACTTGTTGAAACGGTGATGATGTTGCGAGGTCCTTTGAGAAACGGTTAGTTCTATTAGGGAAGAGATGAGGAGTAATCCACTTCCTCCACTCTCGATTGCTTATTAATGATGTACCCTATTCTATGCTGGTGTTGTATGACGGGATGCCGAAGTCAGGATAAAGAGCTTCCATGCGTCAATTGCCTAGAAATCTCAATTTAAAATTAAAATGTAAGCTAGAGAAAAAGTACAAAAAGAGTATGTACTTTGTACGTAGATATACACATAGGGATCAACATTAGTAATGCGTCTTTTTGATTAAAACAATAAAATGAAAATTAATTGATGTACAGGATAGATTAGGAACTGGAACTCCCTAAGAATGAGGCTCAAAGGTTTTATATGTATGAAGAAGGTTTACTTAGGAAACCACAATTATTATTGATGTCAATGAAAAATGTTGTCATATAACGAGCAATGACTATTGACAATTGTTTTCAATAGATTGGAATGAGTTTACATCTTTATCACAGTATGGGACGGACATCGTACAATAGACTTTAGGAAGACTACTAGTGCAATTTGCAGTCGGCGAATGAGAGGGGAAATTGCAGGTTGATATCGCACCGTGATGATCTTGCTCATTAGAAAAGAATAGAATACTTTTCTCCTCATTTTAGATGCTTAGCAAGCAACTGGAAAATTATTCCTAATTCGGTGAGAAACAAGGAGGAAATTCTGTGCGATGGTTCGAGGTTGTGGAGGCCATCCAAACTGTTCCGGAGAATAACCCGTTCCTCAACGATGTTGTGGATTTTTTTACCTCGCACTTAGGGAATTAACTTTCTTTCTTTCGCCGCATCGGCTTGATTGCGTACCAGATGAGTTACGTGACCAAACAATAGCTCAAAAACAATATTTTTCACTCAGAGGTCGCCGGCCGTTAGACCGGTTTGGGAAATGCTTAAGGCCAAATTTGGGGTACTATTTCTATCAAGAGGGTAACGGTGTGTTTTGATCTTAAATTATCGCTTTCATAACAGCATATTTCATAAGAAAACCAAAAAATTTGGGCGATCTGAGTTTCCTCAAAATACTTAAAACTAACGAACTATAAATGACTTCGGAATGGAGAATAATTTCTCAACGTCAGTTAGAGAGCTAATGATTTACAGTGCTCACGATTATTTCCATTTGAAATATTAATTAAACATGAACAAAAAATGCTGGTTTGATGTCTTATTGATCGTATAACTGATCGAGAATGAAATGTTATTATTATTAATACGATTTGAATGTTCATTGGTGAGACTGAGCCTCTTCCACCTAAACCTCTATGCAATTTATATTGTGCAATTTAAATAAAACGTAAGGAAACCGAAGTTTGAGATTGATTTTGTTGGAATAATAATGTTTAAAACAGAATTTTGCTGGAGGAAAACACTTCGTTATAGGCGAAGGTTGTCGGAACAGCTAACCGCAAAAGTACAGAAAGAAAGTTTTAAATCTAGTAATACTAACTGAACGTAGATATAAATAGTAAATACCAAAATTATAAATAGCTTTACTGCAATTTGCGTTGATGCTGTAATTATATTCGACCTGAAACACGTGGAATTAGAAAATTAATTGCTCCTTTCCCATACCTTGGTGAGCGGACAGGCACAGGGGTAGAGTTTTAAAGTGGTAGTTATAAAGGTACAGTTCTATAGAAAACTGTACAATTCATTTTTTTACATTTACATTTACATAAATACCCCGCGAACCGCCGTAAGGCGTATGGCAGGGGGTGTTAAAACACCAACATCCCTAAATAGCTACCCTATTTATATGTCTAATGCTATCTGGAAAAAGAGACCAGTAATAACTATCCGTTCTCGCTATAATCTCTCGAAATTTTTTAGACGTCTGGTCTCGGAAATCGCGTTCGCTAATCGCCGGTATAACTATGTCTCGTATTTCCTCAAGTAAATCGCTACTCAGAAATTTCTCGAACAATTTGTGCCTGGACTCGAGTCTCCTATCCTCTAAGGAATTCCAACCTAGGGTTTTGATCATTTCTGATACACTGCTATCGAATCTATAATCTCCTTTTACGAAGCGAGCTGCTCTACGCTGTACGCGCTCTAACTCTGAGATCAGACCCTTCTCGTGAGGGTTCCATACTGCGCAGCAGAACTCAAGTAACGGACGAACTAGTGAAAAATAAGCTACCTCTTTGACATTTGTCTGACTGCCTCTAAGAACGCGGTTACATAGCCTAAGAGTCCTATCGGCTGACCCCACTATATCTCGTATGTGCGTTTTAAATGACAAATTACTACTGAAAACGACCCCTAAATATTTATATTGGCCTACGAATTTGTCCTAACCTTGTTCATGAGTGTGATAATATGAAAGCTACTAAAAAAATATTTTAATGGCGTCGGGTGTTTCACATGCGTTTTTTACTCATTGCATATTGGTACATTTTAAGGGAAAACAACCTCACTCCTCATCTTGACTAGTAAGCCTCATCTTGACTAGTAAGCCTCATCCACATTCCATCCTCGTTTGGTTTGTGGTCTAAACCGATCTCACAGCTGAATTCAGTCGAGAGAGAAGACTAACTGAAAAAGTCCGGATTTAGCAAAGGAAAGAGATTTTTCTCATCCTATAATTAACCTATCGCTAATTAGCGCCGACTTAAAGATTTTAAGATTCTAATTTTGCAACCTCTTCTTGGGAATAAAGATGAAGCTTCAGAAAAGCACAAATTACTTCCGGGATATTCGGAGACTCTGAGCTCTGATCATTCCAGAGAACACGTTCTCTAATTGTCTAATTTCCGAAGCGGAAATCATGTACCAGGAGATGGAACTTTCCTTCAAGGGCAATTGCTGTAGCCGATATTACCGCAAGCTCCGCTGTCATGGACAGTAACGAAATTCGGTCGAAACTAAGACGGAATTAGACTATAGAGAAAGAAGATGCTCCGTCGCTGTACGGGACCCGCGTCCGAGAGGAGGAGAAGGATGTAGAGGAAATAAAGGCTATTAGCACAAGCGGAAAATGTGTGACGTGCAGCACGAAAGAACCGAGGGTGGGGAAAACCGGATTGCGAATGTTTTGTTTTCATTTTCTTCCTTTGGCTAACCGCTAGGGAGGATAGCGTCCGGACCCGTAATTTAGGGGCCGGGGAACCGGCGTTTTTTCTGACCTAGACACATACTCAAATTTGGCGCCGCGTGTAAAAGCTATGAGGTCGATGAATCCTCTATTCTTTCCGTGTCAACGGAGGGAATTCAGGACGTCCTAACACGATACGCACACAAGGTTGGATTTTTTTGCGGAGGAATATTTCGTTTGTGGATGATTGCAGGACCATAAAGGAAGTGCTGCCTCGCTCTTAATTCACTTGTCTTCCCTTCGAGGAGAGCTTTTACTAATGTGACGCCATGCAAACAAATTCGGTTCATAGGTTTCGATTTCTCTTAAGTACAAAGAACCTAAATCTTTGTCAATATTATTTTTGAATATTAATATGTGTCAATTGTCAATACTATCCCGAGGGAATAACCTTAACCGAACTGTATAGCAAGCAATGCATATAATTTTTTACTCGGAGTCTATATTTGACATGCTGTTACTTTTCCGGGTCTTATAAGAACTAAATTATTATTTCTTACCGTAATATTACTGAATAACACTGACGAAATTTAATTATACAAGGCTGATTTCTAGTAACCCGCAATCAGAGGAAATTATATATATATATA